>VDFB02303744.1:0-29519 GCA_007258455.2 Sequoia sempervirens
AGTGCACCTGGAGGAATATTACTATTGTTGGAGGGTTCTGGAATCTTTCTAAAGTTACTATTGATGGCCACTGGGATTGATTCACCATGCATGGTGAATCAGTCATGCTTCTAGTGAAAAGTTCTGGAAACAGGTTTATGACTATCGGGAGCTAAATTCTGACAAAAATAATTTTGTAGACCTACAGGTGGGAATCATTCACCATGGGTGGAAAATTAGTCCACCTAAAAGGATCTACAAAATTAGGGGTTGAATCTGTGGAGCTAAATTTGCAATTCTGCTCTCTACAGGTGTTCACTCCTGAAATTGTCGGATTTAGATCTAAAAGTGGCTTTTTGTTGATTCTTTGACTTGAATGATGAGGGGATGACTTGAATGAATTTTCAACTTTATCTTCAATTATTTCTAATCTTCCAAGAGACCTAAATATGCAAACACAAGAAGAAAAGAAGAAATGTTGATTGTTAGGGCATGGGGGTTTGCCTTGGTCAAACCCCATTTAGGTAATTAAACCAAAATGATGAAAGAAAGGATTGAAACATGCAAAAATGGAGTTGATTACCTTGCCATGATGATTGATCTTGAAAGTCTACAACATAACATGAAGATTCAGCCCTTGAATGCTTTAGAAAGCTAACTTGATGTCTTCTAATGAAGAAACTGTAGCTTGCTTGACTTGGATGAGAAAATAGATGATGAATTAATGATGAGAGATGTAAAAATGAGAATGTTCCCTCCTAAAATGAGGATAAAAACACTTATTTATAGAAAATTATGCCTTAGTATCCCGATTATACCTCATCATAGGCCGACATCAAGTAATTTTGAATAAATCCTCGAAAGGAAAATTTAAAATATTTTGAATTTGGGGCCAAGGGGACTCATTCACCACCCATGGCAAATGGGTCCCACCTAGGACCTAAAAAGAAGTGTTAGGAGATATATTGAATTTAATGTTGTTTGTCAGGTTTACATTCAAAAATGTACTTAATTAAGTCACATGAGGGCATAAAGGGGTCAAATAAAGCATAAGAAAGGTGTAAATAAGGAGATTATGCCTAGAAAAGCATAAAAGCTTGTTACAAGACTTTACAACACTTCAAAATAGGACTTGTTGATGAATAAAAAGGAATATTTAAATGATTTATAATAAAAAGAGTCTAGAAGAATGTAGAAATGTCCTATAACACTTCACAACACCTTCACAAGACATTATTAAATGCATTTTATTTAGTTTGTAAGAGTCCAAGACTTAGTGTGGATGCATAAAATGCCTCACAACACCTAAATCAAGGCCTCATTAAGTCCAATTACCATGAATTATTCCCATGTAAAGCAAAGGGTCCTTTTTTCTATGACACAAAATTTCTAAATATTCAACGGTGGAATCCAGAGCTTCTGGTCTACACTTTAGACTCCTCTAGGTGTCTGCTTCCAAAGCTTTGATTTCCACACTTGAAAGTGAGTTTTTGTGGATATTTTGACTTGGAAAATGAAGAGAATACCTAAACAACTTTTCAACTTGATTCTTAATGATTTCCAAGCTTCTAAGAGACCTAAATCTGCAAACACACAAGACAAGAAAGAGAAATGTTGAATGTTAGGGCATGGGGGTTTGCCTTGGTCAAACCCCTTTTAGGTAATTAAACCAAAATGATGAAAAATGGTAATGAAACATGCAATAATGGAGTTGATTACCTTTCCATGATATTTGATCTTGAATGTCTGCAACAAAACATGAAGAATCTGCCCTTGAATGTTTGAAAATTGAGCTTAATGATTTGCAATGTTAAAACCATAGCTTGCTTGAGAAGATAAATGATGAATGCGTTGTAAAAAAATGAGTTGAGAGATGTAAATTAGGGCTTAGAAGGTTGTATTTATAGGAAATTCTCCCAATTTACTCATAAATTGGATCCCTAAGGTTGACATGTGAAAATAATAAACTTAAATTTCACTTTTTCCTCAAAGGTAAAAAATGAGCCAAATGGGACTCATTCACCACCCATGGTGAATAGGTCCCACCTAGATGGGACTAATTTTCCATGGATGGCGAATGGGTCCCATAGGGCCATTTTAACAACTAGGATGTGAGGAGATAAGAAAATAAGGTTTAAATTGCAACTTTGTTGGTTATTTGATCAATTTAAGCCTCGAGATGCACAATATAGGGTAATAGGGGCCTATTAGTGATGATGTAAAGAGTAATTGGGGCTTGTGACACAAAATTCAATGTGAAAGTGTGATTAAATACACCTTACAACACTAAAATGAGGTCCACATAGCCTAGGAAGGCACAAGAACCAATGTGAATGTGCAAGACACATTACAACACTAGTTTAACATTAAATTTAATTCACAATCCTTCTAGATTGATGTGATAATGCAATTAAATTCATTTTATAATGTTGAATTTAGGGAGAATGGGTTCGTTAAGTCTAGAAAAGCATGAAAGTCCTTTACAACACTTTACAACACCTTTACAAGACATTGTTAAAAGCATATTATTCAGTTTGCAAGGGTCCAAGACCTAGTGTGGATGCATAAAATGTCTTACAACACCAAATCAAGGCCTCATTAAGTCTAATTTATCATGAATTATTCCCATGTCAAGCAAGAGGTCCCTTTTTTCTATGACACACAAATGTATCTAATAAACACTCAATTATAAAAGTTATGGTCAAAATTTATTATATTTGGAATGAATCTAACCAAAATATTATTTTAATTAAAACTAACTTTTAGTTGGAAGTGCTTAAATTTGATCTTAAAAAGTATAGGCTAAAAGGTGACATGTAGCTTTCAAATCTCACCTAGGGATACATGCTCCTTGGGTAGAATGGTATACCTAATTAATAGATTGAGATATGTATTAGAGGGATAATATTCATAATAGAGATGGTTAGGTAGTCTCCACTGTTTATGATGATGTAATTGAATAAGGTTGAGGAGAATTTGATAATTATCTTAGATGTGCTCAAGAAATCAAGTAAAAAAAAAGTCCATTATATGACCATGTGGGTGGTCACTATTGGTTACGGGTTTGTTAGGTTGATATTTGTGTGTACCAAGCTATTGAGACATTTACTAGGTGGAAAAGGTGATATATTTTGAAAGAAGGGTGAGAATGCATGCATGGAATGGAATGAAGAATGTTAATTAGGAAATTGGAAGTGAGTTAGGAGTGATTTTATGATTTCCTCAATCATGGATGGTCACACATGTTGAAAGGAACAAAATAAAATGTGTGTGGGCGGTGGGTCTTTTTAGGTGGAGCTTGCTAACGTAGAAAGTTTATGTCATATAATACAAGACCAATAATGAGTAGATGTTTTTTTAACAACTAATATTGGAGATAATTAATTTTTTTCTCACCCCATTAAGTCTTATTTTATGGATGGACCAAATTTACAAATTCTTGAAGAACATTAAGGGCCGTTAGATTTGCAACCTAAGAAAATTGACACACCAAAGATTTAGAATAGAGTGGAAGAGGATGCACTATAGGATTCTTTAGTGACTGTTGTGCATTGAAAGAATAAAAATATCTATGTGAATACCTTTGGAAAGATTTCTATAGATAATAGTAAATTCATATAAATAGGCCATAAGAATGGTCATTATATATCTTTTCATTAGAAAAGATAAAAATAAGCCCACTAGGAGGATAAAGGGCTCTACAATGAGCCACTTTGATAAAATTTCCATTTGTAAATATTAGGAGGAATTAAATTTTTTTTTTTAATAACATCTCTATAATGTGTATGTGTGCCATGATAATATGTAGATGGTTGGACAATTATTGTAATTATTTGTTGTTCAATTGAGTTCATGAAAGAAAATGAGTTCTATAAATCTACAAATTTTTATTCAGTGGAGAAGTTAAATGATCACACCCATGATTAAAAACATAACATGTATATTATTATTATGTATCAAATCTTGTAATTTATGCTCTATATCCATATACATATGTTTATGATTACCATTCATCCTATGATAGTGATAAAAAGTATGTTCATTATATACAATAGGAAATAATCTAGATATGGATAGGCATATGCTGAGGATCATAGTATGCCAACGGAATATAAGTGGCAAAAAATTCAAAAATCAGTAGGCAACTTAGTAAATATTTGAATAAGTTATCTATATTATTTCAAAAATATGTAAAGAATAAATTTGTAGAAAGTAGATAATTTCTAAAATACTAGGTTTATTTAAAAATAAATAAAATATATTTGGTGAAAATTTGAATTTCAATGCATTGGTAGCAAATTTCAGGAAAAAATAAGAAGTAGGTGTGCAATAGAATACCTAACATAATAAAATGATAATATTTTTTGTAAGATTTTATATATAAGTAGAGGACTCATGTCGGATGTGATGCATATTTTTTGTAATTTTTTCAAGTAAATAATTAATTATGGATTTTTTTTATTGCAACTTTTAGAAAATATAAAACTAATGCAGCCGACCATAACTTGGTCAAAAATTCATGAAATTTAATTTTTCTTTTTTAATCCTATAGTATGTAAAGCATAGAATGTGATGCATGTTTTAGTTCAAAAAATATGATACCGTTTGAAAGTTATAGATGTTTTCAATGACCTATCGATCGGGACTTTAGTAGTAATTCTAATAGAAATGAATAATAATTATTTATTAGAAATTCAAATTAAATCATAATTTATATTTTGAAGCTAAAGTCTCCTCTAAAAACCCTTTTAGTTTCATTAATTTTGGGTGAAAAAAAAGTACGTCGACTATACCTACAAATATTGCCACTTTTTGGCATACCATGATCCACACATACCGGATCCAATATATTAATGTGAATAAGTGTAGAAAAAATCATAGTATTCAATAATATTTGGAACACATTATCAAGAGGTTCACTTAATTTTGTGATTTTTTTAGTTTTTGAAATTACAAAATTAGAAGTGGTAATCACTTGATTAAAAATAGTTTTTTTTTTCTTTCTTTTCATTACTATTTTGAAAAGTATTTGGATCTTGAAACTTTGATGCATAAGAAGACATAGGAGATAAATGTGAGAACTCAAATTTTAATCCATTAGAGTGACATAAATAATTAAATAAAAATACTTTGTTGTTCATAATTAGGATGATGGTGTTCCATTTTGAAACATAGTGATTAGAATCTAATGTTCAAAACATTATTGATTTTTTATTAGTTCCTTAAATATATAAAAATAAATAAATAAATCTAATTTTTAATTCCATGTTAACATTTAAATTATCAATAAAATATTTGGAAAACTCATAAAATAAGTTAATGGATCCAAAAGGTAATGAAAATGACCATTATATATTTCTATAATCCTTTAAAGAGTATGCAAATAACTTGGCCAATATTGGTCCTCATCATGAAATCTAGACATATGACTTTGAATGATTTTAAATTCATATAACAATCACTTTTTGGTACACATATCAAAATGTGTTGCCACAAAACTAATGTGTAAAGTGCAAGTAACAATCTCAAAAGAAAGAGGCATATTTTGTATCTTATTGTAATCATCCTTATTCTATTTAATAGGAATAGTATCGTTATTGCTCTCTACTCTATCTATCTTTTATGTAAATGCATAAATGGTTATCATAGGAAGAGTGGTCATGGGAACATTAGAGATAATAGATGGGGTGTAAAGAGGTAGGGGAAAAGGAGGCAAGGATACGCCACTTGAGTTTGGATGAGAGGCAATAATAGAAGGCAAAGAGAAATGTATGAAGTAAACTATATGGGATGAAGGATGGAATTACAAATGTGGAATGAGGAAGAAGTAATGGAATATTAGTAGGATGAGAGATGGGAATAAATTGGGAATGTGGAAACAAAATGAATCATAAATCGAATAAGGGTTAGAAATAATACAAGAGGATGGAGTATGAGGAATATTAGAGATGGGAGGGGTGATATTGATAATAGTGGGAGAGGGTTCAATACAATGGGGAGCACGCAATGAATAGAACTTGATGAATTAAGTTTTGTTTCAAAATTTTGAAGAATATCAAAATTAAATGCCGCACCAAGAAAAAACTCATAAATATTTCTAGCTAATTATGTAGGAGATGTACAAATTACAAAGATCTTGACCTTTTTTGTGTGGTATTAGAAAGTTTGTGCTTATTCACATTTGTGTCGATGATTGAAATTAGATTATTCTTGATTATTATGATCCATATAGTCAATGCAAATCTACTAACCATTGAAGTTATGATCATATGAGGGATTAGGAAATAATTTTTTCTTAAAGAAAAATTGAGATTTCTATTAAATCTTAGCATAAACAAGCCCCAATTAAATAAAAAGTGATAAATCAAGGTTTAAAGAAAAAATATAAATTAACATATAAATCATCCTTAGATTAGAAAGCTAGCAATAAAAACTATAGTAAAAACCTATGGGATTTTAGAAGGGGATTAGTTCACCAATTTATGTAGTGGGATGATCACATTATCACATAATATATCTAGGTTGTTTAAAAATCAAGGAAATAAATAAAATATTCAACCTAGCTATATGAGACATGTTTTTGATAAAGGAAAAAACAAGTTTTGAATGGACCTGGAACCATTTACAATAGGTTTTGAAAGATCTTGAAACCTTCAGGTTTTAAGGGGACCCAAAACCCACACCAAGAGGAACAAGCCTCCCGAAAGATAGGAACAAAAACAACTAGCAGAACCACAGGGAAACAACAAGTTGGCTAACATCCAACCAAAAGCTAGCAGGCAGCCCAAACAAGAACTAAGAAACTACAAGAGTCTAACACTCATTGGTTTTGATGGGACCAACAACCCAATATAGATCTAGAACAAAGCTCCAACAAGAAAAGTTTCATAGCCCCAAAAACCACACTTTCTGCCTCTATAGGAAGGGTAACCACAAGTGTGTAAGGCAACAAAAGTGGCCTTCAAAGACCATTTGTTCTCTCCACCTCTATAGGAGAGAAACCCAAGCTCAACCATATCGTGGTGACTGCAGCACCCCTTATCCTTGAGATAGAACTCCATAAAGATCAGCTCTCTTTTCAAGATCCCCACCTCAATAGAAGATGAAGAAAAGAAAACAGCATGTAGGCCAGCCTCAGTTCCCTTGTAGCCACAAAACAGGGTATAATCAGCCCCTTAGCAGTTCTTCCAGGCGTACTCAAAAGCATCTCGCTCCACCTCTATAGGAGAGAGGTCACAACCAACCACATCCATCTCCCCCTCAATAGAAGATAGGACCACCTCCATAGGAAAGGCTAGAGTGACCCAAAGATACACAATAGGAAACACAAAGAACAGCTGCGCCATGGATCCAAGAACCTCTCCAAGAACCTCTCCCAGTTCTAGATTAGAAAACAATTCCGGGTGCAGGGAGAGAAGAAAAAAAGTAAGACAACCATATTTCAGGCATAGATAAGACAAAAATTCAAACTTAGAATGCATAGGCCTGACCATCATCAAAAGCAAAAACTCAATCTCATAATGCTTAGGAACAAGCAAACCCTAGGAGGAACAGGGGTTCCTGCACAGCAAAGTAGTAAAGAGAAGACCCAACAAGAGAGCACACCAAGCAACCCTAACATGTTGGCCAGACCCAAAGAGGGGCCAAAACTCCTCACAAACTACCAATGGAAAACACCACCAAACCACAAAGAGGGGCAAAGAATGAACCAAAACAAACCGAAAAAGAAAGCCCCCAGAAAATAGGCATCAAACACACCACGGGCAGAAGTGAGGAACAACCAAGAAGAAGCAGGAAGAAGACCAAGCCGACATGAAGAGTCCCCAAGCCCTCTTGCTACATTGAGTAGGAGCAAAGATTGGCACGATCTTTAACCACACTTCTTCAAAGAAGACACCACAACGAACCCATCGAATAGATGAAACCCACAAAGGATATAGGTAGGGCAACCTGCACCCAATCCCCACCAAGCACTGCATATAGGAAGGAGAGCCAACAATCCAAAGAAGATTTCTAGTAGGCACTCACGAAACACAGCCACAAGACAAACACCCACAGGCAACAGAGTCGGTAGCAACAAAAGGAGACTCCACCAAGGGAAGAGATGGATCCAAAACATTCTCCGCACCCTGCGAAGCGTAAGCTCTAGCCACAGCGGACCGACACCAAACTGTAGCCTCGGACGAGGCAGAAGATCCAACCACCACACACCGTCTCCACCAAACCAAGAGGCCTGAGAGAGTCTCAAAGACCTCCCAAGACACAAACGATCGCGCCATAGGAGGAAGATAAACTAGCGCCAAACCGGAATCATTGGCATCATCATCAGAATCATCACCTCCTTCGTCTACAGATTTTGAATCCCCTCCCTCGCTCCTATTCCCGCCCAAAGCTCCCATCGTTAGTTTTCTGAACGAGGGACTATATGAGACATGTTAGAAACTACTTGAAGTAATTTATTGAAATAAATGTAAAATACAATTAATTTCTCAAAGAGTAGGAAATTAAGGAATAGTTAGATAAATGATTTAGAATATTAAAAATGGATGATTGTCATTTTAGGCTACTTTTGTGAGTATGAAAGTGATTTGAGTAATTGCATATTTGACACAAGCTTGTAGATTTCAACTTTCGTACATGCAAATCTATTTTTTTCTTTTCAATTTATCTTGATGCTTGTGATTAATACATACTATCATACAACATTCCCATTATTGTCATTTTTTAAACTAATATTTAATCATTAAAAAATTAAATATTTAAGTCGGGTATCCACTGTCTACCTAAACATCAGAATGCACATCAGCCATTATTATTTTACTGTCTATTTAGACATGAGAATGCACATCATCCATTATTTAAGTAGGGTACCCATTATTATTTTACGGTCTATTTATAGAGTGATATGTACATGCTGATGTGTGAATAGACATCACCCATTTTTTAATCCTTAATCCCATTACTGCGTTTTACCATTTCTTCTGTGACAGTGTTAGCTTTCCAATAATAGGTGACGTGCATGGCTGTGGCTGTAAGAACTTTTCATCCACCAACTAGGGAAGTCAAAAACGTGCCTTGAATAAGTTCTCCAATTAAAAAACATTTTCTCTCTCAAATCCATGCAATTGTGTGTATAAATACATCCCCAGTTCATAGTTGTGAGACAAGATTTTGGACATGGCTTCCATGGTAGAGCATTACGTTCAGAATTTCAGTGAAGTGCCTCAAGACTTCAGAGTTGAAGGCAAAGACAGGCCCATGTCTGAAGATGGGATCTTTGAGGAGCTGCCCTTAGTTGACATGAGTCACACGGACCAACAAATGAAAGACGAAATTTCTGCTGCTTGCCGGGAATGGGGATTCTTTCAGGTGATAAGCATTATACGTAACAGTAATAATTATCTTTGATTCTGTTGTACTGATGAAATCCCAGGTAATAATACGTGTTTGTGATGACAGGTGGTGAATCATGGTATTCCTGTTGATCTGGTTGAGAGTGCAAGGAGGGTAGCAAGACAGTTCTTTGAGCTGCCAGTAGAAGAAAAAATGAAATGGGCACGAGAAGAGGGTAAAACAGATCAGATTGCTGGTTATGGACGTACAGAGGGATTCAGAGGACAGCATACTGATTGGATGGATTCCCTCTATGCCTTCCTTGCTCCTCATTCCCTCAAAGCTCCTCATCTCTGGCCCTCAACTCCCACAGAATATAGGTTATAGAAGATCGTAGATTCATTCTTAATGTTCCTTTGAATTATTTCTTTACTTTTCTTATGTAAAAGTTTTTGGATCTGCGCTATTGTTTTTTCATTGCAGAGATACAATAGATGAGTTTGGAAAGGAGTGTAGCAAACTTGTGAAGCACTTGCTGGGGATAATATCTGAGGATTTGGGCATGCCCGTTGATGGTCTGGAGAAAGAATTTGCAGAGTACAATATTTTCTACAGAGCAAATTACTATCCTCCATGCCCAGAACCAGATAAAGTTCTGGGCACTCATGCACACACAGACCATGGTGCAATTGCTATTCTTGTTCAAGATAATATCTGTGATGGCTTGCAAGTTCAGAAAAGAGATGGGCGTTGGATCTCAGTTGCTCCTGTACCCAACGCGCTTGTTATCAACCTTGGGGAATCTCTTCTGGTGGGTGTTTGATAATCTTTTTGGGTTCTTTATTATTGAATCTTTGATTTTAAGGGGGAACTCACAATATAATTAACTTGTGGTTGTGCAGAAAGTTTGCAAAGGAAAGTACAAAGTCGCTCTGCACAGAGGAGTAGTCACAAACAAAACCACTGCAATGACTCTTGTGGTTCACCTTGATCCTCCGCTCAATCTCTAAGATCTTGAGAAGAAAGATAAATAACTTGGACCAATATTAAAAAAGCCAAGATCTGGCAAAGTGGTTCTTTTTATTTTATTTCTTGAAAACAATTTTATTATATTATGGATTTGACGCTCATTTAAAAGTATTTTTAAGATTTTAATATATTTGAATGGAATTATAATGTTTCAGCCAATAAATTTTAAATTTCTATTGCAGTGGTAGTATTAAAATTTGTAATATTTGTTTTTTTAATTTGTATTATTAATTATTATTTAATTATTTTAAAATGATGTTTTATTATTTCTTAAGATTTATAGGTATATGTTCTCATTCATATCACTTTTTAGAATTTTTAGAATCAGCCTTAATATTTTATTCAAATCAATTAAAATATACATTTAATTTTTAAATTTCTATAATATAATGTGATATTATTAAATTTTATGATTTTTTTAATTTTATTTTTACAATTATTATTTTTAAATGGTGTTTTATTATTTCATGGTGTATAAGTATGTGCTTTGATAGACAATTGATTCATTCATATCAATATTAATATTTTATTCAAATCAATTAAATTAGTTATTGTTCTTGTTTAATGTTTTTTATTAGTTAGTTTTAGATATTCTATATAAATTCTTTAATTTTTATTTTGATTGTAATGTTCATTATTAATAAATTATTTGGTAGGTAATTTTTATGATTAATAGATTTTTATGTTGATAATTGATTACTATTAGGTTACGTGTTGATGTTTAATTTAAATGGTAATAAATTTAAATGGTAATAATCTTTCCTTTTTGTTTGGTTGTGATTATGTTTATAATTTATGAAATTATTCGGTGATTTGTTTTGGTAATCATGACTTCATGTATGTTTTCATTTAGATTCATTTTATTGATTAACTTGTGTGCTGATATGATACTATTTTGACATCATAGTGGTAGTTTTAGGGTGTTATGTTAATTGTTTTTTAATTTATAAATATGAAGATTTGGGTATTATATTATAGTTTTTTATATGTTGGTATTGGATATTTAATTCTATAGATTTTAGTATGTGGTTATTTAGTTAACTTACATATAACAAGTGTGGATCTTCCCAATGTCATTTAATTCATTTCAAAAATAAATTTTATTATAATTATGAATATAACTATATTAGTTGTGATTCAAGTATACATATTGATGTAGGAGCATCCAGGGAGTAAGGAAATATTGCATCACCAAAAATATTGCTATTGCTATTTTGTTGTTTTCAATAAAGGTTAAGGTGCATGAAAAATAAATATCTTAATTTGTAACATTGTAGTTTTTCCTTGTGGTGATTTGCAAATGCAACTTTTGAAGAAACTATGCTTCGATAAATATTTCAAAGCATCTCCAAAGGGAATCTACTTCTTGGGTGTCCATTTCCAAGTGGGGACCACTTTTCTTACATGTTTTTGCATCATCATTGCATATCTTGCATGCATTTACATGTTGGGCCACCAAATTTGCATGTTGGTGCATGTTCATATTTGGAGTTGTCAAGGCCACCAAAGATCAATGAAGATGCTAGAATTGACTAAAGCTGGTTGGTTGAGGGATAGGTACCCATGTGAGGGAAATGTAAATAATTAAAAATATTCATTTTTATCTTGGATTCTCCTCAAAATTGGCATGGGAGTTTCTAGGTGGTATTGACAGGTTTTTTTGGTAAACGACAATGGTTTTATCACTCTCACACTTCTTTATATTGATGCCTTATTATTTGGAGAAGTAGGCTTTGGAGTTTTTGTAGGTTGAGATGGGGAGATACTGTTGGATTGAAGAGTAGATTCGAAGACACCATTGTTGCAAATTTCTATTTGCATTGAAGCCCATGTTTTTGGGAGCTAGTGAGCTTCACATTTTAGGAGATAGTAAGTGAGTGAAGTCCTTGTGAAGGGAGCTTGAGAGCTTCAAAAAAAGAAGGGTTGAAAGAGACCAATATGACGTTATTTTTTGCAAGTTTGAAGGTGTTTGGACAAAAGAAAACAGACTCGAAGGTTGTAATTTTATTGCGGTAGTTATTTCCATTAATGATTGCAGGTTGAAGGAGTTAGAATCTTGTGAAATAATACAAATTGAAGGAGATAATTTGTGTATTGATATTTTCCATTGTAAATCAAATTTATATTAGTTATGTAATGGTTTTAATCAACCCTCATGGCTACAATAATAATACATTTTCAGAAATGATTTGTTATTATGTAATTTCAAGAGAATTTGTATAAGAGACAAAGACACTTATTGCAGAATTTTGTGTTGTTTCAAACAATTTACAAGTTCAATTTTTTAGATTGTTGGTAATTGTGGTTGAGTGTTGGATTCCCTCTTCAGCACATATGATGTTTATGAATATCTTATCACATTTTTAGATTACAATTCATATATATATAAAACCTTTATGAGACGTTGATAATTGGTAACTGGTTTAATGTTGATTTAAGTGAGTTACTAATAAAATGTGTGTTTTAAGTTTAGTAATGAATAGTGACTCTTATAATGTGTATTGAACACTATGGATTTAATGAAATGGTGGGTGGACATTTATTATGAGATTAAATCAAAAGTTAATTTGGATGGATGTTAAATAAGGAGTTGAAAATGACATTGGATATATGATATTATTTTATAGGAACCTCAAAATAATAGTATTGTTAAAATTAATACTATGATGGACTAAATTCGTGAATCAAGTACACAAAAAAATGCATAAATTAGTAAACAAAGATAAGAAGTGGTTGCTTTTATTTTATTTGGTGCAAGAAATTTTATAATGTTATGTATTTGATTATTATGAAGTAATTGTTAGGTGCTCATTTAGAAGTATTTTTTAAGATTTTAATGGATTTGAATAGAATTACAAAGTTTCATATTTATATGATATAACATGATATTAATAAACTTTGTGATATTTGATTTTTTATTTGTTTTTATAATTATTATTTATAAATGATATAGTTTTAAATATTATTTCTTGAGCTTTATAGGTATATGTTTGGATAGAAAAGTGATTCATATTATGTTATACATAATATTTGGCTTGATTAGAATCAATCTTAATATTTTACTCAAATTAATTAAATTAATTATTATTCATGATTAATGATTTTTGTGTGTGTTAGTTTTAGATATTGTATATAAATTCTTCTTTTTTTTTAATTATTATTTTTATTATTGATAAACTATTTTGTAGGTTTTTTTATTAATAGACTTCTATGTTGATATTTTTTATTAGATTAAAGTCATGAAGGGCCCATACCCTTAAAAAATAGTCATGAAGGCCAAGAAAGGGAGCTCATGAGACATGAGGCACCTGAAAAAGAAAAGAAAAGAAAAATAAATAGAGACCAACAAAAGAAGAGAAATAAAACACAAAAGAAGACCATCCAGGCAATAGATCAACTACTAGTCGCCCAATAGCTTGATGCCATTAATGGCTTTCCATTCATTCACCAGAAATTATAGTTTTTCTTCAAAAGATAATGGTTTCTTTTGTGTGGGATGGCCCTCTTGGGTATTAGGCATAGTTGAATAATCAAATTATTTTTTTACCTTCTTTTTAGACTGAGAAACATCTTGAAATTCCTCCCCTCCCCACTTTCCATGACTATTGTGCAACTCCTATAGGAAACCCTAAATGGTGATCGTTGAATTTTTCACCATTTCCTTGTTGTAGTCAATGATTTCTTGTAAACACTTCAAAGTATTTTCCTAGTTTCTACGCATAGTAGCCACCTCTTCCTGCAACTTTTCCCTCTCTTCCATAGTTCCAACCATAACTTTTAGCTCTTCAACTTTGGTTTCCAAATTGGCCCACTTGTCAAAAGACTTGGCAAGAGAAGACAAAAGTGTTGGCCCCATAGTTGTCGTTGCACAAAAAGATCGACCTATTAATGCCTGATACAACTGCTAGGTTAACGAATCCACGGGAGATGGTTAGTCCATGTCACAAATCCTGAGGGGAGCACTGACCATTAGTCAACAAACTCCCCCTCAGCATTACTCGAGGGGATTCGAACCTGACACCTTTAGCTCTGATACTAATTGTTGTCCCCACAATTATCGTTGCACCAAAAGATCAACCTATTAATGCCTGATACAACTACTAGAGTTAATGGATCCACGAGAGGCGGTTAGTCCATGTCACGAATCCTGAGGGGAGTGCTAACCATCAACCAACAAAAAGTTCCCAATGACCCTCATCATCAACTTCACATTGCTAGGCATCCTTATGGTTGAGAACCTTCTCTTCCTGAAAATAAAATTTATCTTTAGCCATGATTTATTGAGTGAACAATCGTTTCAAAATATTGTTCTAAACATTCATAACCTCATTAAGATCATTAATTTTTAGTTTAAGAGGGGTAGAATTGGTACAAATATCAACATCCAAATGAGGATCTACAGGGGCATTGTCTAGGTTAATACAAAGGGTAGGGGAATCTAGAGGGCTAGAAGGGTTGGTCAAAAGGGGAGACTTGGAGGCTTAAAAAAAGTCTTCTCAAATAGGAGAGCCATTAGGAGAACTTTTGTGTTGATAGTTGATTACTATTAAGTTATGTTAATTTTTAATGTCTAATTAAGATGGTGATAATCTAATTTTTAATATTTAATTAAGATGGTGATAGTATGATGGTGAAATCATGGTGTTGTGGTTCTTTCCACCAAGGTTTAAACCCCTATTGGGTTTTATTGAACTGAGTATTCATATTGGGGATACAGTCCCGTATTTGTGGCCTCATTGGTTCATAGCTCTGATAAAAAGTGTTTACCCCCAATTTTTGGTTATTAAGTGATTGTTAAACTTTTGGTATGTTCTCTTCTATTAGTTGATTTGGAGATTAAATATTTGACATCATGTATAGAATTCTATTTATTAAATTGTGTGCTTATATGACTATTTTTTGACATCATTGTGGTAGTTTTAGGGTGCAACATAAGTAATTTATGTTATTTATTTTTAAAAATGTATAAGTGAATATTTTGATCTCATTGTATTATAATTTTATTTTTATGTTGAAATTGGATTAGCTAGTTTGATAAATTTTAGTACATATGTGGTTATTTAATTAACTTATAATATATAAAAAAATAATTCCTCACCGATTAAAGTGTGGATATTCTCAATGACACTTATTTTATTTTAAAATAAATTTTAATACAATTATGAATGTAACTAGTTTAGTTGTGATTGAAGTACATATGTGATGTTTATAAATATCTTATCATGTTTTTAGATTTATCTTGGTAGATAATTAATCTATTTATTGATATGCACAAATTATTGAAATAAAGTTTAATTTTTAGATCCGATGAAATCACTCGATAATATTTCAAGTATTGATAATAAGTAATTGGTTTAATAATGTTTTTGATATTAGGGAAAAGCAGATTTTGAAGGGATCCATAACCCTTTACAACAAGAAAAGCCAGGCTACAGAAAGGACAGCCTGCAGCCAACAAAAAAGCCAGCACCCAAACAAAACCCATCAAGATTTACAATTAGCACTTTTCTTGTGGGAGTGAAGAGTCATGTCGAAAGAAGGCCGTGAAGATTTATCTTTTTTACCCTTGACAGTAATCCATCCTTCTTCCACCTGCGCAGCCATACTATGCCACACCTTCTTAATATTTTCATGATGATGAAAGCCAACAACCTTACACTTGGGGTTGTCCTCATGACTACTTTGTAAAGATAGAGACTTATCAGAAAAGCTATCGGGATGAACAGCCGAGGCGCTTTCACCCGGAGAGGCAGCCAATGGCTCAATAGGGGTTGCCTTAACAACCTCACCAATAGAGACGACCGGAGGGGGGGTTCCAAGGTCTTGTGGTTCCGAAGCAACCACCTCAGAAAACTTCCTGTTATGATCAACATTCTTCTCAACAGTATAATGTTGTTGAGAAGCACCTTTCCACCAAGTTGATGTCTTAGTATTTTTCTCAAATCCACAATGTGCAGCAGCGTGTCCGGTTTTGAAGCATCTCCTACACCGGAAAGGAATTCCTTCATAATCCAAAGATTGGATCCAAGAGCCTTTAGAAGATTTGAGTAAGATCTCAGCAGGTAACCCTTTTGAAACATTTAAATCGACCAATATGCGGAAACAAAAGGTGGGAATGAGAAATAAGACTGTTTTGAGTTTAATAATTGAACACATAGAAACCTAAATTCAGACATTTAATTGGTTTAATAATGTTAAGATGTTGATTTAACTAAATTACTAATAATAGGAATGTTTTGAGTTTAATAATTGAACATAGAAACCTATAATGTGTATTGAATACTATGGAATCAATGAAATGGTGGGTGGATTTTTATTTTGAGGTTAAATTGAAAGTCAATTTGGATATTGAATAAGGAGTTGATCGTGACATTGGATATGATGTAGAGTTAATGATCTTATAATATTATTTTTTAGTGACCTCAAAATAAATAATGTTATTATAGGTAATTTTATGATGGATTAAATTAGTTAATTAAGTACAAAAGAAATTACATAATTATTCAACAAAGATAATAAGTGCTTCTAGAAAATAATTCACCATCTTGCCTCATGTTTGGAGTAGTGAGTGTAATTGAGTATGATTAAAACCTAATACACCAATTATCATAGCTTTGTGTGGCTAGGGCCCCTTTCATAACCTTGTGTTATTTTCCATACCCTTTGTATTTATTTTAGTGGTGAACATCATTTTAGAAATTATTATGATTTATTTTCATTTTAAATTTTGAATTTTACATTTTGAGAGTTATGATATTTTAAAATATTAATAAATAATCCATTTTCCTTATCTTTGTGTATTTTCATATTCCTATAGTTAGTGCATAGGGATATGATGTTTCAAGGCAAGTATTATATTACATGTAAGAACAATTTTTACCTTTCTAGTGATATTAAAAAGGTAATGAGTTTATAAAGCATGGATGAGTTAAGTACAAGTACATAAGTAAACTCATTAATATTCCCATTATGTTGTGAAGACAATTATAATTTACTTCTCTTTGTATTGGGAAGGTGAACTAATATAGGTTCATAAGGGTTGTGTGTGGTTCCTTAAACACTTGTAAATATTTTAAGTGATTTGGGTTATGGGATCTGGTATGTTGATCCATCCCATTAGATGGAAAGTAATGATGTATAAATACCTTTTATACCTTAGAAAGAATTTGAAAAGGTTTTATATCATTTTTTATTTTTTTGATAAATTTTTTTAAGAGCTCAGTTAAAAAAGTTTATAAATGTTGGAAAGGTATAGAATTGGGAGGTTGGATCTCATGTATTTTCCTTCTCTCTTTTATAGTTATATATATTTTTAAAAGGAAAAGAATGAGAAAAGGGTTGTATGTTTATTTAATGTAAGATTGATAAAAAAATGCATTCATTGACTATTGATAACCTCGTGTATATTTTTATGTATATCACACATTCAATGTATAATGAAAAATATTTTTTGATATATATATGAGATGAGCAATTATTATGTGGCCGGTATATATGGTGTTGTTACTACATATTTATGAGCTCTTATTATGTATGATGTATGGATGATTATGTTATGATTATGGATGCAGATGTATGTATGGATGTATATGTTATTATGATCTTGATTTGATATGCATGTTCCTAATGATTTTTGGATTCATGATGTATGATATTAATGATTTTTTTTGTATTTTTATATAATATATGATGATTATGAAGGATGATTAATATGAGATTTATGTTGATGGTTTATAGATGTAGGATGGATGCATGTTATTTTTGTTATGTCATGATACTTGGATAGAAATATAAGTATGGATAGAAGAATAATATAGAATTAGAATAGAATGATGATGTTGACCAAGATACTAATAAACTTATGATTATTCCAAGATTTTATTAGATATGTGATGATATAAGATAGATGATTTTCTTTTTCGTTTTAGATTATACCATATTACATAGAGCAATCCTTATTTGATGTAGCAAGTAGACATGATGCACCAAAGTATGAATAACCAAGGTGGCTTCGTATCTATTACATGGAATTTGACTATGCAAATAGATAGGAGTATCCTTATTCATACTTGACATACAAACACCTTGTTTGATCATGTAAGAAAATGAAGCTGTCAAAGGAAACCAATATACAAAAGGTATGAAGAACCTAATATGTTCTAGTCGTTGTATTACTTGAGACTATTCATGTACACATAAGGCAAGTATTCACCAAGGTCATATTACAAGAGCATCCAACAAGCACAAAAAGTGAAAGTAATGATAAATTCCCCATTCCTTTCTCTCTAAATAATTTTAGATATCTTTGAGAGATCATCGAAACAAAACAATAAGATAAATCAAAAGAAAAGATCAAAATGACAAAAATATCAATGTAATCATATCTCTTGCTAGAGAGTGTTTTTTTAGGTTGATATTTGAAATGATGTCTATCATTAGAAAGATCTATTTGTAAGACATACATTGGATGGTGATTGGTTGTAGATGTTTGATAGGCCATTGATATGATGGTTAACTGAAATATTTGATAATGATCAAGAATCACGATTTTGCATGAAATTTTATGTTTTGATAATTGTTGTACTTGTTTCTATTTGTTTCACCAAAGGTAAGGATGATAATGAGTTTATTATGGATGAAATTTAATTGCAGATGAAAATGATATGGGATGGGTAATTTTCTTATTTTAAACTTTTTTAATGTTTTTGAGATTTTTTAATTTTTTTGAGGTTTTTTTTGTATTTTGAAGTTTTATGAGTTTGTTTTTAGTATTTTGAAATGTTTTTAGGCTTTTTATGGTATTTTTGATGAATATTTGGATTCCTTTGAAGCTTTTTGAAATGTTTAGAATAGAGAACATGGCCTAAGGGATAAACCTATGCCTCGAGGGCTCATTAGAGATGGCCTTAAACCTACGTGAATGTGTAAAGGCTTCGTAGTTTGATTAATTAGACTTGGATTAGTAAATGATGGTGATATTTTTGGGATTTTGATAGTTGTAAATATTTTTTGGATTTTAAAGTTATTTGATGTTTTTAGATTTTCAAATGTTATGGATGTTTATGGATTTTGACAAGTTTTAGATATTTTTAGATTTTTAAGTTATTTGATGTTTTTTGGATTTTTAAATGTTTCAAATGTTTCTAGATTTTGACATGTTTTAGATGTTTTTAGATTTTTTGAATGTTACGTAGATCACGATGTCAATGTTGCATTGTGAAATATAGGACATGGATAAAGATTTATTCAGAAGTGAGATGCAAGTACCTACCCTCAATTTCAAGCAATGTTTGGAACTCCATGAACAAATGTATAGATTAGGATGATGAATAAAAATATTTGTGAAGGATGCCAAAGATTATCTTGTGATAGGATAGAGTATGATCATTGGGATAGTGAAATATATAAGCTAGGGGATCACATGGAATAGAATAAGGCCAATGGTAAGGACCATGCCAAGATTTTTCCATAAGAAAGTTTAAAGTGTACCCCAAACCTTTTTCAAGATCAAGATAATTCGTAGATTTGGATGAAAGATGGATTGGATCTAGATGGATGGTGGATTTATTATGATGGATGGAATGTTGGATTTATTGAGGGGATGAGATGCTTCCACCTAGAATGGTGCATGTAGATGATTGATTCTACACATGATACTTGTTTTCCAAGTTTTCATCATAGTACCTACCCAAAGCACCATTGAAGAAATTTTCACTAGCAGATGATTTTTCTCTTTATTGTTTCTTTTTTCTTTTTCTTTTTTTTAATGGTTTTTATGGTTTTTGAATGCTTAGATCATATCAAACCACCTAGTGGTGCTGATATGGATGATACTGCTATCATGATGTGCCAATGATATCCTACTTGGAGGAGTTTATTTTCCAAGATACATGAGCTTGAATATAACCCTTGAATGTTCTTGTCTTTTTCAATAATAGAGTTAACCTTACATAGATGCATATATTGTGATAGAGTTCCATTAAATTTCTTATGATAAAGAGTTGCTACCAAGACATGATCAATACAAGATGCGAATATTCTTGATTTTGAAGTGGAGGATGGATTGCAATGAGAGATATGAGATATAGATTGATGGGTTGATAGTTTGGATGATGAATCTTTGATTCTCCAAAATTTCTAGGGTAATGAGCAATGAAAGGTGGATATGGAGTTTTTAGTGGAATTAGGACCAACTTCTTCATATAATTTATATATTACTCTTGAAGCCTTCTTTTGCATCGACATAAATCTTTCATGGATGAAATTTCATTTTTTAGTTTTCCCCATAGTTTCTTTGACTAATAGAGTTTGATAGGGATTATTTTTCTTTATTTTTCTTTTGCATCCATTTGAATTTTATTGGTCCATTTTGATTTTTTTATTCTTTAGCTTCAATGACATGCTATTTTCTTACATAAGTATTTTCTTCTTGTTGGTCTCAATCAATGGGTGGAAAGATGCGAGGATGATGATTCATGGTCTATGGATGGTTGAAATGTTGGTAGTAGTTTCATCATAAAGAATATTCATGACTTCCATGTTAGTGTTTGCATTAGATAAAGTTTCCCTTAGTATTATGGAGGTATCATTGATATATTTAGATTCTTTGATTTTTGAATAACCATTACCTTGATGCTCAAGATTGTCAATTGTCTACACTGCTTCTAGGATATCCTATTCATGTAGGTTTAATCCTCCTCTTTGATAATGTATCCATTGAAAAAATACCACTGAATATGATTTATCTTGAGGATATATTCATATGTGTAATGTTTGGTATCAAATTGTAAGCAGCGTATAGATTCGTATCATGATATGGAGGAACATTTGTGCCATATGAACCCATTTGATATTGGAGATTAGTTTGAGGTAAGGGACCCATTTGATAATGATGAATATTTTGAGGTAAGTGACCCTTTTGATAATTTCATTGATATTGGGCAGGTGCATTGTGAGATCCATATTGAATTTGGGGAAAATGTTTTGTTGTGAAGGGTTTGGTTGTTAATAATGGATGTATGATGGATGTTGAGGATTTTGTTGAAAGTTTTTTTGTGTAAGCAATTGTTGTTGGGAAAGTTTTTATTGTTGTTCTTGGAGTTTTTGCAATGTAATGATGATGTTGAAGATGTTGTGAGGTGTATTGATGTTGTAGAGTGATATTTTGAGAAGATTATTGTTGATTTGTTGTTGTGGGTTGATGCTTTATTGAGTTTGATGATGTTGTTGAAGTGATTGTTGAGGGTGTTGTTGATGAACATATATGTTTTGTGAGGGTTATGTGGTAAGGGATTTCTCCCATAGTTCATCAAATTTGGATTTGACATGTTTGGATTTGATACATTCATGTTTGGTATGTTCGTGTTTGGTACATTTGATGATAGATTGTTTATAGTGTGCAAACCTAGGTTGGTTGGAGTCCCTAGATTTTGAGTATTATATAATGGATTGTTGTATTGATTTATGAAGTTTTTTTGATCTACTACTTGCAAAGTTACCATGGGTTGAATTAGTACATTTGTTGAAGAAGGATTAGGTAGTTTTTCAATGCTATGGTGTATTAAGGGGTCACTTCCTTATGGATGACTCTTTTCCCCAAATTTTGATGCATTTTTTGTTCCTTAAGTTGATTAACATAAAACTCTATAGGAAATTTAGCTCCTTGTTATGCGAGTATAAACATGTATAAGTTTGGATCTAGTATTATCACAACATCTATTGCTTTAACAAGAGATGGGCCTTATTGCATCTCTAATATATACTTGAGAGTTAATTAAAAAATATTTAATAGGGATGTCCCCTATATAAACAATTTCAACTTCAACAAGATTGGGTTGAATTTTTGTTGGAAAAGGAAGTTCATACCCTTTAGAATTTTTTTGAGGCATTCCATAAGGTTTCTCACTAGCACTTGTGGTAATAGGAGCATTTGAACCACTAGGACTTGACTCCATGTTTTTCTTGTATTTAGATCTTGATGTGATCATACAACTTGTAAATACACCTTAATATGTTTTGGACCAATGTTGGATGATGTTTGGATGAATAGATGGAGTGAAACCTTGAACTTTGGGAAATTTTTTGTTTTGGATAAATCTCTCGTTTAGGATGTATTTGAGGATGATATTTTTCTTGTACTAGACCAATGAGTGCAAGAAAAAAGAGGATGATAATGAGATTCACAAACTTTCAGAGTAGACTAATGACTCCAAAGCAAGTTAACTCACAATTTTTTATACTAATTTGAATAAGTACTTGAAAGATGATAGTTCTCCAAGAAAAGAGTTAAACTAGGGGATGCTGATATAGGTTTATGTAACCAAAAGTGAGCGATAATTTTTTTTAGCTTGTTTATTTCTATATGGATTAGTTTTTTATTTGTGATGGATTTGAATTGATCCAATGATGGAAAAATAAGTTTAGACTAGTTCAAAGTGCAATAGTGATGTGAAATAGAGATGAAAATATGAAGTTTGATGTTGTTTTGAATTAGAATGAATACATATTTATTTTGCATAAATATCAAATTTTTGATGTTTGATAGTCAACATTTAGAATCTATAAAATTTAGGTTTTTCTATTTTTCTGTTGACAGTCAAAGGTGTGTCATTGTTTTCTATAAAGGCATCAACTCATCTGAATTTATACACTTCATTCTGATCTGCACTAATACTTTGCTCTACTCTAAATTTTCCTAACATTCACACAAATCACATCAACAAAATCTATCTTCACATCCACATCCTCAAAAGACCAAAAAAGAACTCACATATATATATATCCATATCAACCTCAGACATCAATTAGGTTGGCCTAATTAGATGTATCATACAAAATATGCCTTGTTGGATCAATCATACAAATCATATACACTTCATGCCTCAATTCAAACTTATAACACATAAGATAGATCAGGGTGGACCTATAACAACATACTTATAATAGATTATAAATACTTACTCAAACTTTGCAATACTCAAAACTTATTAGGTCGATGCTAGTAATGACCTAACATCAAAATTCAACAACTATTCAATCACAAATAGACATGTGGACCTCAAAAATTTATGTTACTTGGATCAAAAACTCTACTAAAACCTATCAACACTTCAAAATATATGCAAGGCTAGATAACAATCCACAACAAAGTGCAGTTTTACTAAAACATATACACTATACAAGAAACAATATCACTGGCAGACCAAAGCTTCTATCATCCATAACTTCTACTCCAAAAACCAAAACAATGTGAAACTTTGAATTTAAATGCTTCTATCATCCAAAAAAATTATATTAAAATTGTAGAGCAAGATTCTTCACAACAAACCAATGTAGACCAAATTTCCAGATGTCTTGTACACCAAATTAGCTATTCTAATACAGTTTAGGAAATTTACCACATCAACTATCTACACTAGATCAAACCTTCTTGTAACCAAGGATTGGATTAACATGTTCAAGAATGTTCAAGCTATAAAAAATGATCTACATAATGATCTTCATATTGGATCATAATTTTGACATCATTGACAACACTATACTACATACTATACAACTTGTATTATACCTCATTCATTATTTCAATAAGTATATCAATGAAAAATTCTTATGGGTATGTGCAGGATCATCATGGAAAAAATAGGCCCTTAAGTGGCAAAAAAATCAAAAAAATCAGAGTTAGGCAACTTGACATAAAAAATTGAATAATTTATTTGTATTATTTCAAAAATATGTAAGAATAGAATCTGTAGAAAATTGAATGTAGCTTCTAAACTACTAGGTTTGTTTAAAAAGAAGAAATCTATTTGGTGAAAATTAGAAATTTCAATGCAGTAGTACTTAAATTTTAGGGAAAAATAAGAAGTAGATTAATGCGTCCCCAACCACCCCTAACAACAATAAAATGATAATAATTTAGATATAACTAGGACTCATGTCTGATGCATTGCTTTTTTTGTATTTTTTTTTCCAAAACTAATAATTAATTATGAATTTTTTATTACAACTTTTAAAAATATAAAAAACTCGTATGTTTGACCACCTTAACTTGGTCAAAAATTCATGAAATTCAATTTTTCTTTTTTAATCCTATAGTATGTGAAGCATAGAATGTGATGCATGTTTTGGATTCAAAAAATGTGATACCATTTGAAAGCTATAGATGTTTTTCAATCAGTTTATCAATCAAGACTTTAGTCATAATTTGAATAGAAAATGAATAATAATTACTTATTAAATTCAAAGTAAAGCATAATTTATATTGGTGGAAAGCTAAGAATCTCCTTTAAAAATCCTTTTCATTTCATCAATTTTGGGTAAAAAAAAAGTCGTCAGCCACATACTTTTTGGCCCATCATGATCCTGCACATACCCTTATTCTTCTAACAATCTGCCCCTTTGTCATTGATGGAAACATGCCAAAATTTCTCTCCAAAACTAATCTCCCCCTTTGAAATCAAGGGAAAAGAGTGCACACATATGTCATGTTCTTTTCTCTCTTTTTGACACATATCTTCTCCCCCTTTGATGACTTGCATGATTATGATTTTTCATTTACCAAATTACATGTATACTTGCATATGCCCCCCTAATAGATATATACATGTATACAAGAGAGTGATAAACTAAAAAAATTGACTAACTCCCCCTAAGGGTGCTATCTAATAATACCAGATCAAAACTTGTACTAGAAAACTTTTTATAACATCCACAAATATACACTGAAATTTGAACAACAAACTAAAATACATAAAAATAAATAGAATCACCTGGAAGAAGTATTTGGCACTTGAAGCTTCTCGAGGTGTGCTTACCATTCCTTCTTCCCTTCTTCCCAACCTTTCTTGGTGAGGCCAAGCATTCAACTCTGATTCTCAAATTCCATCAAAATTTCTTCACCATCATTTAGAGAATAGGGTACCGGATTTAACTTTGCTTCTCTTTCTGCACTCATCAGGGCACTAGAGATAGGTGAGAATTTAGTGTTTACTAGATCCCTAAGATTTCCAAATTGTATAATTATCTTCTCCTTTTGAACTTGTAATTGGAAAAACTACTCATGTAGGCTCTCTATCATAGTCCTAGTGCTCTCGTCAGTGTATTGTACTAGATCACAGGAACTAGAGTCTTTATCAATTTGGAACTCAATAAAGTCCATCTCATCATTTATGCTCTTGGTGGAGCTAGGCCATTTCATACAAAATTGGAATAAATTTTGGATTCTTCCAAGAAATCTTGTACACCCTTGAGCTTATCCTAAAATTTATTGTGTGTGGTGGCACATTTCTTGATTATGTCCATCAATCTCTTACCATTTATCTTTTTATCTATTTCTTTCTCCAAAATTTCCTTCAATCCACTAGAGTACTCCTTGAATGAGTCAAGAAAAAACCTTAAGTTCTCCATACCAGATAGGGAGTTATTGACACATGCATCAGGTATGATCTCCTACAATAGCTTTATCACTTCATCAATCAAGTATGCACTTTTTTGATGTATGTAAAATTTAATTTTAGGAAAAAGAATGAAAATAATCAACTAATTGAAGCTTGTGCAGTGGAGAAATCTTGTCCATGTCAACTTACCCCTGTTGCATTAGAAGTTGAAGTAATTAGGAAATCACTACTGGTTGAAATTGGAGTTGCATGCTTAACAAATATTTTAATGAATCTCTAGAGGTACTGAAAGATTTTCCAATTTCCTTTACCTCTACAACCTTTTTCTCCATGGCCTTTTCTTTGTTACCAGTATTGACCAGTGTCTTCACATCCTTGTTCTCAACATTTTTGAGTTCATCCTCATCTTTCTTCTCTTGAATAATGGATGTATTCAAATATTTTTTCCCATTATCCATAGGTTTTTTAGATCTATCAAAGGTATATTTATCTCTAGGTTCCCTTGTGCATCCTCCTTCTAAGCCTCTATATGTCTTCTACATATGCACTGGTATTTCCTCCTACTAGAGGAGCATCATTTGTAACATCTTTAGATGTAGTGTATTGTCCACTAGTAACTCCTTCCTCTGTAAAATTTTCTCACTTTCAGAAGACTATCATCGAAATCCTTTTACATATTTTCTTCTTTAGTCCCATTCTCATGTTTTTCTTCTTCTACAATATTCACTTTCGGAGCCAGTATGTCATCATGCATTTCCTCAGTGTTGTCTGAAGTTAGTCCTATCCTTTTTGCTAAATCAAAAACCTTCTCAAATGTTTCATTTTGGAGCCTCTCTAGATCATTTTGATCCTTGTTCATAAGGGTAGTTTCCCTTTTCTTTTTTTGGAACTCCCTACTATACAATTGAGCCAAAGTGGCTTTATTTTCTTTTGATAGGGATGCACTAATCTTCTCCAAAGAAAAAGCTCTTAATTTTTCCTCTTTATGAATTGCTTCTTGTCTCCTTGCATATAATACATTTCTCAATTCTACTGGTAAAGAATTTTCAATATTTTTCATATTAACTTCAAAATTGATGATGTAATTTATAATTTCTTCTTCAATGGTAGCTTTATCTACCTCATTAGTAGTAGTATACAAAGTAGCTATTTTCTCTAGCATTTCATGCTCAACAATCCCATTAAATAAAGAATCAAGTCTCATAGGACTATGTGTAAGGAAGTTAAGGTCATGGAAAAACTTCCTACACTAATCTTAAGAGGAGAAAAATATAAAACTTTATAGATCTTTAACAATTGGGTATGTGTAGGATCATGATGGGCCAAAAAGTGGCAATATGATGGTTATGTGTAGGGTATGTGGCTGATGAATTTTTTTACCAAAAATTGATGAAATGAAAAGGGTTTTTAAAGGATATTCTTAGCTTTCCACCAATATAAATTATGCTTTACTTTGAATTTAATAAATAATTATTATTCATTTTCTATTTGAATTACAACTAAAGTCCTAAAGTAAAAGGCTGATTGAAAAACATCTATAGCTTTCAAAAGCGATACCACATATTTTGAATCAGAAACATGCATCACATTCTATGCCATATGTGTAGGATTAAAAATGAATTTAATTAGTTTTGACCAAGTTAAGGTGGTTAGACATACAGTTTTTATATTTTTTAAAGTTGTAATAAAAATCATGAGTAATTGTTTGCTTAAAAAATACAAAAAATTGTGTATCTCATAAAACGCAGGTCCTCTACTTATCTCTAAAATCTATAAAAATATGTTATCATAAGAATTATTGTGGTTAGGGTGAAGTTAGACATACACCACTTCTTATTTTCCACACAAGATTTAAGTACTACTGCATTGAAATTTCAAATTTTCACCAAATATTTATATTTTCTTAAATAAACCTAGTAGTTTAGAAACTACATTCAATTTGCTACAAATTCGATTCTTACATATTTTTGAAATAATATAGATAATGTATTAAAATTTTTATGTCAAGTTGCCTAACTCTGATTTTTTAAAAAAAATTGATACTTAAGGGCCTATATTTTCCATGATGATCCTGCACATACCCAATTACAAAACTTAAATAGAAATAAACACAAGCATCATGCATACCACAACACAATTATTTATGTGGGAAAAATCCTTTTGGGAGAAAAACCCCACACTCCAAAAGTTGTCCAATATATTATTTAGAAATCAAAAGATTACAATATACTTGTAGAGAAAGCTTCTCACATGAGTATCACCACCAGAGATTAAGAGACAATATGACCACTATCAAACTCTTAGAATACACACACATCTACATACATCCCAACCGCTTATAACAAGCTTTTTTTGGAACCTTCTAGAATTAGGGTTTTACAAGGTTGTTTTTCATTTGATGTGTTAACAAAAAAACCTTGATGTGTCAGTAGGAAAAAAACTTAACATGTCAATGGGAAAAAACCTTGACATGTAAGTGGGAAAACCTTGACGTTTCAACGATTTTTTTTATATCTTGCTACAAGTGTACAATATTTGCATGATTAGTCACCACATACCAATATAAATCCTATCAGCAATAAACCATATATAATTGCAAGGTTGAGACACATTTTCCCAACAAATCTCCCACTTGTTGAACACCTTGCAAGAGAAACATGAGGGTGTAACCATTGCCTCTTTAATTGCTAGGGACCGAAAGGACCATAGTCTCTGAACACCATCTGAACTTCTCTGTGCTCATAGGATTAGTTAAAGAATCAAATACATTCATCAAAGTCTCTACCTTAACCAAATTCACCCTACCATCTTCAACCATATCTCTAACAAAATGATACTATACACAAACGTGCCTAGTCCTAGCATGAAATTTCCGCACTCTGACTATCACAATAAATTATCATTGCACCTTGTATTATTCCAATATTTGAACACATTCTCTTAAGCCAAATGGCTTCTTTACAAACATGAGTAGCTATCATATACTATGCTTCAGTAGTGGACAAAGCAACCATGGCCTGTCACTTACTCATCCAACTAATTTCACCACCAAATAATATAAAAACATAAGCAGTGTTGGATTTTCTGCTATCAACATCACCTACCCAATCTGAATCCATATAACCATGAAAATCAAGGGAAATATCAACTTCATTCATATTACTATGATAACATAGGGAATAATTTGAGGTACCTCGCAAATATCTGAAGACTCTTTTAACTGCATCCTAATGAACTCTACTAGGATTAGAGATATATCTAGCTGAAATAACTCCCACTACTTGAGTAATGTCTAGTCTAGTACAAACCATAACATACATCAAAATTTCAATTGCACTCTAGTAAGGAACTTTGTTCATGTCTTCCATCTTTGATGGAGATGTTGGACAATCTAAAATAGATTTAACTTTGCTCCAACTGAAACAAGAAAAAAAATGGTCTACAATCCTGCATATCAAACCTCTATAAATTGAGTTGACATACTTGCTTTGGCCAAGCCATAC
The DNA here is from genome assembly GCA_007258455.2 of Sequoia sempervirens. Taxonomy (NCBI): domain Eukaryota; kingdom Viridiplantae; phylum Streptophyta; class Pinopsida; order Cupressales; family Cupressaceae; genus Sequoia; species Sequoia sempervirens. The sequence goes on from VDFB02303744.1 coordinate 29,240, forward strand.
CTTTCTATTCACTCTATCTCTTTTAATGTCCATCCCAAGAATGTGTTTAGCTACACCAAAATCTTTCATTTCAAATTTAGCAGCAAGTTGATATTTTAGCTCTGAAATCATACCTTTCCCTCTACCAATAAATAACATATCATCAATATATAATGCAATAAACATGAAATTATCACTATTAGTTTTAAAATAAACATAATGATTTGATTTAGAATGGTCACATCCCAAACTCAACACATATGTATCAAATTTATGGTACCACATCCTAGGATTTTATTTT
>VDFB02303745.1:0-30971 GCA_007258455.2 Sequoia sempervirens
CTGTCTCCCCTTAATCTCTCTCCCCCTCCCCCCCTCTCTCTCTCAAGTCTCTCCCTCCTACGCCCTCTCCCCCTCTCCCCTCTACCCTTAATCCTTGTACACCCCATACGCTTTATCTCTCTCCCACTCCCCCCCTCCCTCTAAAAAGTCTATCCCTCCTACCCATCCTCCCTCTCGAGATCCTCTACCCTTAACCCTTAAACCCTAGACCCCCTACCCTTTATCTCTCTCCCACTCACCCCCCTCTCTTTCTAAAGGATTAAATTTGATGGTTGAATTTACTTGTCAACAAATTTTTTAATTACGGTTATCTATTGAAGCGTGCCCTTAAAACATTATGATATACCTTAGTGTATGTAAAATTATATATAAATCAAACATATATATAATTATAATTCTATATAAATTTTCACAGTTTATCCAAAATATCTCCTTTTACAATCTTCTTAAAATTTTGATTGTATTTTATAGCAAAAATCTTTAAATACGGTCATATGGCCATCAAATTTAAGTTCTCATTTAAAAACATATGTATATTAATATTAAAATTAGGGTGTTCGACCGAACATTCTTGGAATGTTCGGTCGAACCCATTAAATAAAGTTTTTTTAATTGCATGTTATGGTGGTTCGGTCGAACTATGGTTCGGTCGAACCCTAGTTCGACCGAACCTTTCCAAGATGTTCGACCGAACACATATTCGGTCGAACCCCTCTTTTTTCACCTTTGCTTCCTAAGGCACCAGAATTGTTGAAAATTTTGCGTTTCGAAGCTCAATTTCAGAATGAAAATGGAGAAGATCTCAAAAACCCAACTAGTATTGGGTTCCCCTCAAAACGAGCTATCCAACGAATATAATTTTAGTATGTTTTGATTATATTATCTATCTATTTTTTAAGTTTTATTAAATACAGGTTTTTCACTGAAAACAAAACTCTCTATTCTACACAAGTGGAAAAATAGAAGATTATCAAAAAAAAAAATTTAAAATATGAGTGCACCAGATATTGGAGTCCTTGATCCAACGAAAAAAAAAAAAAAAGAATTTTGATACATACGATAAAAGTTATGCTCGTTGCTCGAGGCGTATGTCTGAATTGTCATTTGATTGACTTGAAACTTGATTAAAGAAAAATATTCAATAAAAACTATCTAACCAAGTGGAAGCACTAGATATCGGAGTTAGAAATCTAAATTTGAAAAGAATTGGAATTTTATCCTTCATGGAAAAAAAGTTATGCGTTATACTGGTGGCATCACTTTTTACAAATATTTTTTGAAAAAAACCAATTTTGTGGGAGATGGAAAAAGAAGTGCAATCTGATTCCAAAAAAATTGAAAAAAATATTTTTAGAATCTACAGAAAAATATATGAAGACTCTAGGTTACATCATCTTCAAATTCCTTAAGGTTCAATAGCTATAGGTTCCCGAATGTGGAGATTGTGTTAAAAAAAAATATCGGTGTCAGTTAGGCCAAAAAGTGTAAACCACTATTGTGGGATCACCCTATACTATAGATTATAAGAAGATAATTTGAAATATTTATTATAAGATAATATACTTGTCTTACTATATTATGCTATTTATACTTGGTTATATTTCTTTTATGTTAATGTACACAAATAGAAAGATATAATATGATACCTCTAAGTACAACAAACAAATAATTAAAAGAGACAATTAGATAATAAAATACTTATAATACACTTAAAAATAATCCTTTCTAAACAAAAATATAATTAGAGATGGTAGACTATAAAATGAAATTTAAAATATTATATTTACAACACTATATTATTAAAAATCATATATTATAAAATGAACTATAAATAAATTAAATATTAGTATAATATATCTATAGATAATACTTATGAGCTCCAACTTGAGGTCAATCATTGGCTTTAAGGAAGGGAGGACAAGGAAGGGGAGAACACAAATGAGCTTCAACATGAGGCCGATCATTGTCTAGAAGGAAGGGATGAAAGCACTGAGGGAAGGGGGGTGGGGAAGGGAAGACATGGGGAGCAACAAAGAGGAATGGAGAACTAGAGAGGAGGGGAAAACAATTTATTAAGGTGGTTTAAAAGGATCTCAGGTTAAACTTAAATTCCAACCACCATACTAGTTTAGGTTGGAGGGGTTATTATGGATTTCAATGGGGTGATTTGGATAATTTTTTAAATGAAAAAGTAATAAAAATCATGAGTAGCCATATATATAATATGAAACATTATATAGAAAATATCTAGTTGATTTTTGACATGACATTGAGATTTTTCAAGTAACAAAGTAATCATAACCATGTTATGTCCCCTTTTAATTAATTTCAAATGGGGATCCAATTAGCCCATTCCAACACTTTACATGGGCTATGGTAAGTAATTGAAAAAGTAATTTATTTAATATTAAATTTTGTATGCAAAATATTTTAATTTTTAAGTATTACTATTTAGACCACTTAAATATTAAATATTTAATTTGTGATGGCTCGACTATTTGAGGCATCGAGAGCTATGGAGTATTTCTAACTAGAAGTTATGAGAGTGGATTTGATTTTATGTTATTCATTTCCCATGAAAGAGGGGCATTTCAATTTGTTTCTCTATTTATTTGGAGGTAATTACACATTTGAGAAATCTCATTTTAACATATAGAAACTCTACAAAAAATTATTTGAAAACTTGTGTGTGTTCATACGAAAATCTTATGCGGATGAAAACCCATTGAAGATAATAATCAAAGGAATAAACCCCTTTGGTTCAAAGATAAACTTAATTTAGGGATTTCAGTGGAGTTCAAATATTCATAGAATAATTTATTTCATTGTGTGCTTGTTTAGTTGTAGGTTGTAAATGAAGAAGTGTGTTGTTTCGATTAGAGTTTGGATTATTATTTTTTTAGAGTGTGTGATGTTTTAGAACATTATTTTAATTATTATTGTTCTATTATATCAATCTACATCATATTTATGGGGTGTAGTTATTCATATCTAGGTTGAAGTCTTCCAATGTTGTCATTGTGTGCATGCTACAATATTATGGTGAGAGATTTTGGCATGATAGTTTTGAACTCTTGCTTCTGTTGTGTTTATTGTTGTTGTTGATTTTGTTTTTGTAGTAGCATATTTTATGTACTTTTATTAGATAATATCAATAGAGGAAGTTGATTATGTTTTCTATGAAAAACTATGTCAAGCTAGTCACCTAAGCATTGGAGAAACTAATGAAATTTGTGGGTATTTCAGTTTATATTTGAAAGTAATTGTATGTGGGTTGAATACCATGATTTGCATTAGATTTTTGTGGTCCATTACTTTTAATTAATTTGGTAAGATGATTCATTTAGGATATTACAGTGGTATGAAAGCTATGATATTTCCAACTTATTGGAGAAGATAACCATTGTTGCAATTTATTCATGTTGCATGCTAATTTTTAAGGCTCCATATTATTGATCAAAAATTTCATGTTAGTATTCATTATTTGCATGTTAGTTTCAATAGTTGCAAGTTAGTGATCAACACTTGCATGTCAGTATTCAGTGTTTGCATGCCAATTTTAGAAGTTATATGTTAGTATTCAATGTTTGATTCTTGGTGAAATAGAGATTTGGTATCATGAATCTTCTTCAAAAGGTACTAATGAAATTGGTCAATATAAAAGAAGAATGAAATAATTATTTGGAAAAATGGGATAGAGATGAAATTTACAAATTTGAATCCCTCAAAGTTTTTAGTCAATATCAAAAGTTGTCTAACAAATTCAAAAAGCTAATGTCTTTTGATGACTATTTTATTTATCTTGAAGAAGGAATCTAGATAAGAAAGAGACTTTATGACTACATAAGAACACAAAAAAAAGAAGAGGAAAGTCAAAAAGTCACCAAGGATGGATAAAAATGTTTGACATAGTTGAGCCTAAGCCATTTAATAAAGTTTGTATATAAATGAAAAATTCACCATGCGACAATAAAAAATGAAGATCTTAAAAATTAGTTGAGAAAAAAAAAGCTTTGTTTTTTTACAAAGAACATTGGGATCCAATTCAAAGATGTGGGAGCAAAGGAAAAGAACTAGAAGAGCTAGAAAAGAAAACCGTAGAACCATAAGAGATGATGGATACAATAAAACTGGAAAAGATCAAGGAAGAAATTGTGATAGTGGAGCATAAAGAAAAAATGGAAGGTATGAACCTTTTTTTGAAAAGAATATTCTAATTCAAGAAATATATGAGGCTAAATCTCAATATGACCTTGTTGGAAAGGCATAAACATTCACATTAGAAGAATTCCTTAGCAAATACTAATATTCAATTCGAGTTTGTAAATATTTTCAAATCAACTAATAAAGATAAAAACCTTGATTATTTTTTCAATAATAATACTTGAGGCATGCAAAATTTAGAAAAAATTGATTGTAGCCACTCCATATAGTGTAAAATAATTCATCATAGAAATTATCAAATGATTGGTATAAGGAGGAAGGACACAACTTGCAACAAGGGGCACACAAATTACTTTTTTAAAATTCAAAGTTGTTTGTTCATAAGAATATAGGATCCATGTAATAAGGTAAGACACATGAAGGCTAAAAATTTTAATGGTTTTAATATCATATGTGCCAATAGACTCACCACCCCATGCAGCCAAATAAGTATATAACTTAATATATCCATGGGTGAGAATTAGGTATACAATGAATTATATGGTGAGAACTAATATAGCTCTGAATTATGGATGACTACATTTCATTGGTAAGCTTCTATAAATTCATAAAGTTAATGAGCTTAAGTTGGCAACTAAAGAGAGGGATATCATAGCTAAGAGGAATTCTCAAGAAGAACAAGTTATTTGGGAAACAAGTTGCTTGTTGATGCACATAATAAAACTATTTTATCATTTGGTAAGCAACATAGACTTTGTTTTTTTTTATAATTATAGTAGGAACATATAATTGAAAGGATAAGTGATGTGTGATGGTTGAGAATTTTAATGGAAATCTCAAGGTTGGTAAAGCAATTGGAATCATAGGTGGTGAAATTAGTGATGTGGCCACCACCAAGTAGGATAAAATCAATTTGGTTTAGCTATGTGTAATGTGTTAGGGAATAATTAACTTGATAAGTAATTTATTGTTTGTCATGTGTAGAGAGTGGTGCGAGAGAATTAAATGAAGAAGAAACCAACAAAGACAATTTCATTTTATGATTTCACTGGCTATAAGATCTTGTGTGCATAATATAATAATTTTCTCTTTTCCTTCCACATTACAATTTATAGAAGATTGTCTTGCCTACACAATAAGATAAAATGTGATCTATGATCATTATGTTGGTGTGGGGCTAATCATTTATCAAATGAATGTATTTTGTTGTTCTTAGGATTGTATGTTCATGTGCTACCAATAAGATTGATACACTACAATACTTTTCCTAAGGATTTCGTTTTTAATAAATACCTTATCATGTGCATGCATATTAGGGTTTTTTAATAGCCAACATATTACCCAATATATAACTTAAGTATTAGGGAGAAAGGTATACTCAACTAATGTAATACAAGTAGGTATTGAGGGTTAAGAAACACTCCTTAGAGAAGGGGGTCAGTGCTTAGAAGTGACATCATAAATCCTCTACAAACCAATGCATATAGGTCAATGAAATGAAATGAAATTCACTATGATATTCTTTATAATGTCCTGAAGCTACATTTCTTCTACAAGTATAATCTTCTATTATGTTAGACCCTCATAATCTTAGTGAAACCTAATTGGTCCCAAATGTAATTGATCTCCTATAACATCAACTTAAGGAATTTATTATAGTCATTGATCTCATCTAACTTTTATATCTACATACATGGAAAGACACGCCAATTATCCAACCAATTGCACCTAATGTATACAAATACTTTAATGCCTATTTCATTATTCAATAATTAGAAATATAATTAGTACAATATAAATAATTATGGATCATAAGGGTAAATATCATTTATTTGATTACTAGAGTATGCATAAATCTACTAGAAGGCCAAGATAATTATCAACATTGCTTTTCCACTTGATCAATCTCACAATGAGGTATTAAACTTCATAGGAGTGTTGGTGAGACATGTGACCATGCTATGAGTTTCAATTAATAAAAAAAATATAGAATATTGGCTATCCTAAGTAATTATATGTCAATATATATTTTAATCCCTTCTCATTATCCATATATTATGAGCTTACATATTATTTACACACACAAGTCTAGACCACTCTATCAAAATGGTCTCATATGTCAATCATTCCCACCCATATTAATACAAGTCTCATCATCTAGATCCAAATGGACTCATATGCACACACTTACATGGATAAAACCACTCCATCGAGGTGAATAAGCCAATAATATTTGAGACAAAAAAAAAAAGAAATTAATTTTATGATTATCAAGGAAAAACAATGAACGGAGTTAATTTAAATTTGTAAACTTGTTCATTATCACACTGTAAATTGTGTAAGCCTTTCTACAAAATTTATTTTATATGTATGAGGTCAATTGGTAGGCCAATTAGAAAATGATGTTTTTTGTGCAACAAAGGTCTCACTAGAGAAAATCTGATAGCTTCAAAGTAACTATGCATCCACTTACAACTCCAAACATTGTTGAAACAAAACTAAAATCAACTATGCATCCACTTAAATAAAAAGATATACTCTTCTTAAAAATATATTTAATTTTTTTATCCTCCATCTTTTCTAAATTTATATTTTTTATAGATTAGATTTTAAATTGTATTAAACCACATATACATTCTTGAAAATATTTTAAATAGCTTTTTACTTTTACATTTTATTTTAAACTTGATTTAACCAACAAATGCAAAGTGATGTAAACTAAACATCCACGTCATTAAAATAATAATAATAATAAATAATAATAAATAACTAGATTTTAGGGAGAAATTCCGCATAACTACTTTCGTCTCCTTTATTTGTCACATGCGTCTGCTCGGTGGAAAAACGGTGAACGAGAAAGGTCGTAAAAAACGGACGCCGCATGTATGGTCGGCGGAAAAAAAGGGTGAAGGAAAAAGGTCGATAAATTTGTTTTATATTTTTTAATTGAAGTTATTTACAAATTATTTGTAGTTATTGGGGAGCAGAGCTTTTTTGGGCTGAACCTCTTGTACTAAGAGGGAAGGACTGAGGGATATCCATTCCACCAAATTTGCCCAGAGCACGGCCTCATCCTTTAGGATGTCCGAGCCTTGATGTGATGTCTGAGCCTTGCACTCATCAAGACTTGATCCCTCAGATTGAGGGGTATCCATTCTGCCAAATTCGCCCAAAGCATGGCCTCATCCCTTATGATGTCTGAGCCTTGCACTCAGCAAGACTTGATCCCTTGTGGACTCATTAAGAACCATTCAACTTCACGAACAGATCAAAGACCCATTGACGTTTTTGCCCTAGTTTTTTTTTTTTTGGTGTTTATTGGTATTGTGGCCCTATTTTTACTAAAAATGTACTAAGCGCACCAGCCACTCAACGTGAGGGCTGCCAAATCAGAATATTATAATGTATTTTCTCTCTTTCCCGAATTAGAGCTTCTACTTAGTATTGTTCAGAAATTCCGTTGTTTTAAGATAAACTGCTCTTTTAAATAAACAACACATCAAAAGTGTAAAGTGCCTCTTACAATCCCTTACAAAATATTATCTTCCCACAAACTTGGCAACAGTCATAAGTTCACAGAAACGTGCTAAGAAGCGGGCAGCCTATCGTTCTGAAAAATAACGGCTATTTTTCAAACACTTAGTTTTCAGTTCCGGTCACACGGCTACTTAGGTTGATGACAGGGATATTCTTTGATTTTCTTGTTTAGGGTTTGCAGAGGCTACGCTTTTGATAGAAATTTTACTTAATATAAATTATTCAATACCGAAAACATGCCACAGAAGAAACACCATTTTATTCAATCTCAGGAAATAGATCTATACTTTCCCTTTAGCCCACAAATCTATTATGGGAATTTTCCTATAAACAATAGAATATTCTATTACAAAGGGGAAAACTCCATATGCTCACGTTTTTGTTTCCTTCCATTCCCTTTTACCGAGTAAGCGGTCCAAATCAAAATCGGCGTAAGAAATTCTGTAATCTATTATCTATGATCAGCTTCATTACAACTTGAATAACAGCAAGCGAGTATAATGAAAGCTGCGTAGTAAGAAGCAGGTAATGAGGCCCACCTGGTGCTGGATAACTGAGAGAAAAAAGTAAAACACTCACAGCTCCTGCGCCTTCTTTATCAAACTAGCCCGGCTTTTGCAAATCGAAAACCACCGTATTCTTTTTGTCTTGAATTTTCTTCGATTCGATCCTCCTCCTTGTACAGTGAGCTTATGCTTGGACGAAGAAAGAAGCCTCCCCAGAACATATTATATTTGCAGCTTTAACCAGTATGGAAGGACAACAAGGCAGTCGGTAGGTGATCTGTCACAACGGAATTCAATCCTGTCCAATATCTGGGCCGGGCTTAACCGGCACACTCTAAGCACTGACTGCTTAGGTGGCCGGGCCCACTAACCTGACATTTCCGTATCTATCGGCCTTTTCCGTTTCGGTAATCTTTGTATCTCCGTTTACACTTTAAGTTTTTTTCTTTATTCCCACATTCCCTAGGGGAACAAATATGCTGGGATCTTTACATATAAATATTCCGCTGGGCGAAAGATATTTTGCAGCTTTTTAATAGGAGATGAATTAGGTAAAAGGGCAGTTTAATAATTAGGGTGTTTAAATAATTAATATATAATAAAAGTGTTTAAAGAATATAAAATTTTAAATAAATAATTAAAAATGTTTAATAATAAATATATGAAACAAGTTTTATAAATAAAAATATATTTAAGAATAAATATATAATGGAAAATTTTGAAATAAATTTTATATAATAAATTATTTTTGAATTAATTTATACTTTTAATTTTGTTATATTTGAGTGTTTTTAATGATTTCTGCATGATAACATATGTTTTTTATGATAATATATTTATATAATAATATTATCTTATTTTTGAAATAATATAAATATACTAATTAAAATTGTTGGTACAATAATATATTATTTTTTATTTAGTATTTGATATTTTATTTTTATTTATCTAAGATTTATTTTTTCTATAGAATTTTTTTATTTTAGTTAGTCAACAAGTTATTTCTATTTATATATTTTTTTTTAATTTGAAATAATTCTTATAAAAAACTCTCAAGAAAAAACAATAACAACAATCAATATTTACTGGTACTTTAAATTCCAATTAACACTAATTAAAATGATTTGTGAAAAAATCATTCTTAAATGAAAATATAACAATAACATAAAAGTATAAACAACTTTCAAAATATTAAAATTCATGGACAAAATATTCTATAGTCCATGTTAATAATTGTAGACAAATTTATAATATTCAAATTTAATATCATTTTCTTTCTCTTTTCTTCATGCATAAAAATATATTTCAATTTTATTAAATTAAAAATATTAAACAAATTATAGCCATATTTGTACTTCTGAAATTCTAAATACAATAGTGCCATCATCATATATAAAAATTGAAACACAACTAAATATTAAAAAAAATAAAACTATTTAAGAATTATTTAATTTTTAATTTACTTAGGAGTTATTTTATATGTCATGATCATATATAAACATTGAAATACAATTAAATGTTTTTAAAAAAAAAATTAAAACTATCTTTAAAGAATTATTTAAGTTTTTTTCTTTTGACATTAAAATCTTCAAAGTAAATGATTTTTTTTATAAAATAACTCTTGAGTAAATAAAAATAAATTAATGTCAAATTTTCAAACATACAATTGATCACCTATCTTATGATTTTCCATGGATAAATTAATTCATTTAATTATCCAAAAAAATGGTATGATGAATTTATTAGTAATGATAATATTAAATCCATCAAATATTTCAACAAGTTCATGTGTTTCTTAATATCGACCCTTTTTAGTTGTTTGATTAATATAATAGAAGAAACTTCTACATTTCTCTTCACATGTCTCTAATTAACACTTTGGATTCCATAATCTTATAGAATGATAAGTTTGAATTATTTCACCTTTCTTGTGATTTGTCTAATGATTGCTAACAAATCAAACATGATAAAGTATGATGTAAAAGATATCTAATAGCATACATATAGTCAAATCTCTTAGCTCCCTCTATTGAACTAGAGATATTGGCATTATCACAAACCTTATTATGGCTCAAAATCTTAATACTAAAATTAAATAGAATTCCCCCTCAAAGTGCACACTCATTAGCATAATTATTAAGAACATCAATCTATGTGTTTCTAACTTGATGGATGCTTCTTGGAAAGGAACATATTTTTCAACCATATTTTCAAAAAGTGATATTTTTTGTTCATTAAATCCATCAAGGTCAATATTTTTTTACTTTCAATCTTAAGAATTAATAAGGATTTTTATTTGAAAAAATATTCAAACCTTTCATCTTCTAAGTTTTGAGTGATAAGGGCGGATTTTCAGGGAGCATAAACTTTTTATCGAAGGTTTTTAAGGTTTTTTTGCCACAAAGGCTATAATCAAAAAAATATATTTAGCTAATTTTCAATAAATTTTTTTAACTCTTCAAAATTAGTTACTTGTCATATTTTCTATTCTATTCATTTATTTACTTGTTTGCATTAAAATAGGGAAAATTTTGAAATTATCCATTTATCATAATTAATAAAAATTTGCATAAGATCACTCCACTCAAATTTAAGCAAAAAACATGTTTAAATGAAATGCTCTCATTATTTCATACATAGATTTTTCTAAAACAGGTATACTAATATTATTTTCCTTTTGTAATACTACAATTTAAATTTATGTATCCTTTTTTATGAAGAAATATATTTTCTATAAAACCAAAGTACATTGGACATGTATTTAAAGCTACAATCAATATAAAAATAAATAAATCAATTTCTATTTTAATTTATCAAAAATATATCCAAGTCAATTACTTTATATTTAGTAGAAAAATTATTTACTTTTTAAATAAAAATACATCAAAATTTTAAAATATATTAATGTCTACAAATGAAATTATTAAAAAATGGCAAATAAATATATAATATTGAATAGAAATGAAAATGATGAATGATGGCTTTTTCAAAAATGAAATTAAAAATCACATGCAAAAGATTAATATTTTGAGATTGAGATAAAATAATAAGTTGTTATTTAAAATTTTCAAATTATTTTAAAATGCTCTCAATGTTTCTTACATAGGTTTTTCTAAAATAGTTATACAAATATTAATAAATTCTCCATATTAATAAATTCAACTATGCTAATTTTTGGATTTTTTTTTTGTTAAATAAATATATCTATATATTCAAACTATATTTTTTAAGATTATTTTTTGGTAATTATAGGTTATAAGTGAAAGCATGAAAGCAAAAATTTGTGTCAATAAAAACCTTTTGCATTTAAATTGACATCCTTAGTGTTGGCGGTTACAAACAATTTTTAATGGATTTGATATCTTCATTTTACATTCATTAAAAATAATTGGAAAACATCACCACTTTTGCTCTGCAAATTCAACGATGTAAATTTCTCAACACCAGGCTTTTGTACTAGTAGGGGACCCCTTCAGTCCAATCCGTTATCTTGTTTTCCAAATTATCCTTCTCTCCACATGCAGAAGAATGTATATGTTGTAGCTTCTACAGGACCAAACATGATTCATTTTCAAACAGTTTTTAATGGATTTGATACCTTCATTTTACATTCATTAAAAATAATGGGAAAACATCACCACTTTTGCTCTGCAAATTCAACGATGTAAATTTATCAACACCAGGCTTTTGTACCAGTAGGGGACCCCTTTAGTCCAATCCATTATCTTGTTTTCAAAATTATCCTTCTCTCCACATGCAGAACAATGTATATATTGAAGCTTCTACAAGACCAAACATGCTTCCTTTTCATGCTTACGATGCTCCGTATACCAGAGCGGTTCAATTCTTTTTCGGACAAGAATGCCAACAATGAAGCAACTCACTAACGGGTATGTACTACGAAACCCCCATCTTTTCTTTATGTCTGAATTGAAGTGACAAATTAGACTTGCAGTAGCTTTAGATTTGCAGGGGATGTTAAAATGGCAGTGCCTGCAGACCCCTCCTCACCATCTACTTCATATATTCATTTGGTCAAGCACTTAACTTCCATTTACTTTGGATTATAAAGATGTGAGCATATCAAAAATTTTATGGGTTGATTTATTTTGTTCTTTCTAAGCACGCCAATATTCAACCTACCATAACTATTACAAGAACAATGTAAATAGTTAGCTTGATGACCCAAATGATAAATATGATGACAATTGTTTTCTTTTTTTCCATACACACTTTCACTTTAACATTGATATCCATTTATAAATTTATGAATTTTTGCAAAACAAATTAATTGAATTGAATTGATCAAAGATAAATTTCACAAAACTAAACTAAAGGAAGTCCATGATTCTTGATCCAAATACTTAGGGTCTGCAAAAATATCCCCAATGTTTATCTTCCCAATACAAGAAAAAGTTAAAGCAACTGCCTAGGCTATTTCAAATCAAATGATTTTTTGAATATTGATTTTGTCATTTAATCTAACTCTTCCACTGTTCTATATTTTTCTTTTCTTTTCTTTTTAATGGAGGATTTTATATCATCCACATGATTTTTTTTTATTAGATATGAGAACTTGAGTCTTAGGCCGAAATCTTTTTGGCTGAAAGTTAAGGAATGAGTGGTAGCCATTCCACTAAAATTGCTCTTATGATATGACAACCTTACATAAATTTAGGAAAAATTTATTCGTATGATCTATTTTGTAAAAATATCCCTTTTGTCGTTGACCAGTAAGATCTACTATAAAGTATGTATTTATTTTGCAAATAATTAATCTTTGTTTGTTTAATTGAACTGATTAATCTATTGTATTTGCTTATGATGTGACCTCAAAAATCATTCTTTCAAAGAGTAACTTGATTAGGGTTCTCATGTATTTATTTTGCAAATAATTAATCTTCGTTGGTTTAATTGAACTGAAACTAATTAATCTATTGTATTTGCTTATGATGTGACCTCAAAAATTAGTCTTTCAAAGAGTAACTTGATTAGAGTTCTAAGTTTGTTTGTTTGCAGTGTGGAATGAACTAGAAAAGGAGAACAAAGAGTTCTTCTCCAGGTATATGGAAAAAGAAAAGAAAATCAAGCCAAGATCTGAAGTACTTTTACACTTGAGTTCAATGTTAAAAATAAAACATTATGAACTTTTGAATACATATTTTTAGTATATTTAATTAAACACAAAATATATAATTAATTCAAGATAGCTACTAACGTATTGATCAAAAATAATTAATGTTATTTTTTTATATTTTTAAAAATGGTGATGACATATATTTTTGGTGCGTTAATAGGTATTCTCTTTAAAAAAGTAAATAAAATTCAAAAAAATATAAAAGTTGTCAATAAAATTCAATTAATATTATAATTAGGTTATTTTATCACTCTTACGTTATTTTATTTACTTAAGAGTTATTTTACTTTTTACTTTAGAGCTATTTAATGATTATTTTATTTTCCTTTGATAAATTAAAATATATTTCTTGAAATCTATTTTTGTAATATAAAATCGATTAATACTAATTTCTTTTGAAATTTGATAAATTGAACTAAACTAATTTTCTTTAAAAAAATACAACATGAAAATAATTAATTTCTAGATAATTTTAATATAATTACCTTTAAAATAATTTGATTATTTTAAGAATTAAACTATATTATTTTTGCTAATACTCAATTAAATGATAAATTAGTTTGATCTATTTTATTTACAAAATAAATTTACTAAATCTATCTACTTTGTCAATAAATGCTAAATTCCTTTATAAAATAAAATTTTAACTAATATATTTTTGCATTGAGATAAATAATATCTATGTCTAAATAAATCATTCAATTTTAATTTTTCTATATAACTAGAAACGAGTACTTTGCATTTTAAATTTTAGGTTAGGTTCATGCATGCAAGTTTGTATTTGTTTCTAAATATATCTTTTTCGTCTTCTAGAAGGGTTGAGATTCTTTGTTGTTTTAAGTTTGTATTTGTTTCTAAATATATCTTTTTCGTCTTCTAGAAACGTTGAGATTTTTTGTTGTTTTACTTAGAGACTTGATTTTTGCCTTGATTTTGTTGTCTTAACTTTGGTTAAAACATTCTCTTTGTTGTTCTAGAAAGTCAACACTAAAATTTTATCCCAAAATTCAACACTTTTACTATAATTCTTGTTAAGCTGTTATTTTAGAATTGTAATTTTTTGGTTGAATTCATGCATTTTTTCTCTAAAGTTTTGGGTATTCAAATGTTTTGTGTGCTCAATTTTTGTGTTTTACTTTATAAAGAAAAAAAAAACATTAATCCTTTTGTAATAGTTGGTGTTAAAATTGAATTATGTTCAACTCTCAAACTCAATGTTGCTTCATTTTTTAATTTATTTTAATGGTTTTGGTTATGTCAACTACATTTTTCTCTCAAATTTATTGTTAAATTTAGTTTTTTAAAACAATTTGATTGAATTTTCTTTTGATATGTACTATTTTTTACCAAAATTTAGATCATTGATTTCAAAAATGCACATTTTCAAATTTAACCTTAACTTTAAGAATTTGATAATAATTTTGGTTAAATTCAATTGTTTTTTTGTCCTCATTTTAATTTTTTTTGCATATCTTCCCCTCTTTTGGGTTAACCTTTGGCTTAGATTTAAGATCAACTTAGCTTCTTTTTTAAATGCTTTTCTCTCAAAAAATTATTTTCAAGTGTCCAAAACTACCCATCTAAATGCTACAACAAAAATAACAAAAAATGAAATGTAAAGAGAACTTAAGAAAAAAACTATTTTTATCATGTATGCTAAATGGTTAAGGAAATCTTTGAACTCATAAATATTTACATAAATTACACTTTCTTCATGGCCTAAAAACACAACCACATCTCAAAATCTTAAAGTGAGCAAAATTATTTTGTTATAAGGGTCCTTTTCTAATGGAAGACTAAGTTGACTCTATCAATGATAAAATTCCTAAATTTAGGTGACAATTTCTTTATCTTGACCAATTGTTTCTAAAACACAACAAATTCAACAAATAGAAACAAAACTATTCTAAAACTTTCCGGTAGGAACTTCGCAGCTCTTGTTTATTATCATTTTCTTGCAGATCTAGGATTGTTCTTCTTTCTTTTGTTCATGCTCCACAATTTTTGCTAATACCCTAACTTGTAGGTTTGAATCTAGTATACCCATAATTTATTGGATCCATGATCTATTTTTCTAGCTCTTTAGCAAATTTCTCTAACTCTTCTTTTGGAATTATCTCATTTTCTCTTTGATATTTGGGCTTAACTCTCAAGGTCCATTACAAAAAAAGAAAAGTTTATTTATTCTTAATTATTTTTAGTATCTGCATTCATCTTCTTTGTAATAATTGGTGATGTGGCCCTCTAGTGGTTGCATGATGTCCCTTCTTATGTGATTCTTCCTTTGAGTTGTTCAAATATGATGTTTTGGAAACTATTTATATGGCAGTACTAGTTGTGGCTCTTCCATTTTTGTATTTGTCTAGCCTTTATTTTTATCCATTTCAAGTAGTTTAGGAAAGAAAATTTTATATATTTTTGAAATGACAAAGTTGCCTTCAAATATTTTGATAGATTCTAGTAACTTACAAACCTTAAAGTAATTTCTCCTACTCTCTTTGAATCCCTTCATATATATTGAAGCTAGAAACAAGATATGGTAACTCCATGATTTATAAGATGACAAGATCACAACTTTGATACCCTTGCAATAACCCTAATGATTATTTTATGTTAAAAAATAGATTTAAATATTTTAATTATAACTTGTAAAAACCCATATTTATTTACAACTTATACATCAGCATTCATAACCCAAATGAATAATTGTGAACTAGTGAAGAAACATAAAATTTTGAATTTTTTTACTATTTCAATGAATTATAAGATTACATCAAAATACTTTGTAGTAATAGTAGGGACAATAGTTACAATAATAACAAGAAAATGTAACTACATTGTTGGAATCCACAATAACTACAAATTATACAAACTTGATGTTGCTATGATTTACGAAGAGGAAAATTCATTAATGACCTTAGAATGAGATCATTCTATAGGTCCAAAGGGGTTTCATCCTCTAATCCTCAAAACCAAAGGGTTTTCATCTTATGATAATCTCTAGTAAATCTAAGGGTTTTTATCCTCAAATTTGGTTGCTTGAGCAAATGTTTAGAATAATTTTGCAAGTATTTTTTATGTGTAAAATATGAATAATAATCTTTGATTGGATGTGTTCACTCTTGATATCCATCAAATTAATAATTGGTATGCAATTTTTCCAAAATAACATCTAAGATTACTTAAGGAACAAGATAGTAGAGGATGCAACCACAACTTAATGAAAGTATGGCTATATTCCACCTATAGCATTGTGAGTTCATGTGAAATCATGACCTTGTTATTTAAAACTTGTTTTTATATAGGGAAATCCCTTATGCAGTAGTTTCAACATTAAAATTTTCATTAATGGCACTCTAGGTTGTGCAACAGAGAATATAATTAAATAGTGTGAAAATGTGAAAATATTAAAGTTTTTAGGTTGGGAAAAACTCAAATATCATGCCATCTATTGAGGGTCAATGTTTGGGAGTATAGCACCCTAGATACCCAAATAGGGAGATACCCAAAATTTTGATCTAAATGAGGTGACATAGATTAATATGTTGGGGATTAGAGTTTGGGGGTGCCATGTATAAGGTACTTGAGTTAGGTAAAGGTTGAAGATCCAATATTGAAAGGTAATTTGATGTAAGTGTTGGGGAGTTGGGGTCTAGGCTAAAGACATATTTGTAAAGAATAAAGAAAAATATGATAAAAGTAATTAAAAATGGGGGGATTGAAGGAAAGGGATGTTGGGAAGGAGAACTAAAAAAATAGTGGGGGACAAAGGAAACAAATAAACTTAGAAGGAAATTCATGTTGTAGCGGGAAAGTTTGATATCTCAATAGGAATAAAGTAAACAATGAAGTTATGTCAAAAGGTATGCTAGGATGGGAAAGTTCATTGTTTTGATGGGGATATACAAGAAAGGGCAAGTTTGGGTAAATGATATCATAAAATGAAAATATATGAAACTTTAAAACCTTGCACACTTCAAAAATTGAACACACCTACACACTTAGAAAACATTGAACCTAATGAGCATATGGGATATTTTATGCTATTGTTATATTTTCATTTAAGAATTATTTTTTCACAAATCATTTTAATTAGTGTTATTGAAATTAAAAGTACTAGCAAATATTTATTGTTGTTATTTTATTTTCTTTAGAGTTTTTTATAAGAGAATTGAAATTTTAAAAAATAACTATAAATAGAAATAATTGATGACTAAATAAACTAAAAAATTCTTGAATAGTTATAAAGGAAAAAAATAAATTTTAAATAAATAAAAATAAAATATCAAATACTAAATGAAAAAGAATGTATATTATTGTATCAACAATTTTAATTAGTATATTTATATTATTTTAAAAATAGAATAATAATATTGTATAAATATCTTATCATAAGAAACATATGTTATCATGAAGAAATCATTAAAAACATTCAAATATAACAAAAATATATTTCAAAAATTTCCATTATATATTTATTCGTAAATATTTTCTTATTTATAAAACTTAGTTTCATATATTTATTATTAAACGTTTTTAATTGATTGTTTAAAATTTCACATTATTTAAACACGTTAATTGTATATTAATCATTTAAACATTTTTCATATATTTATTATTAAACGTTTTTAATTGATTGTTTATAATTTCACATTATTTAAACATTTATATTATTTACACACCGTAATTATTTAAACATTTATATTATTTACACACTTAGAAAACGGAGATACAGAGTGTACGAAAACGGAATCCGGTAAAAAGCGGATGGGTTAAGCCGGCCCCAATATCTGATGTGTGTCATTCAGTGAAGTTTCTCTGGTGTCTGGGCTGCAGTTTCATCGTCCTTTCTACCTTCTCATTACACTTCACTTCATGTTTTAGTTATGCAACAATAAATTGTGTAAAAAATAATTTATTGTTTATTTGTTCATAGTATTTTATAAATTCATGTGCTAAGATAACACATGACTCTTCTCTCCTTTACCATCTTTTAATTTTTATATCTTTCTTTCTCATCATTTATAAGCGTTTTTAATAAATTCTTATTTTAATTTTAAATTAAATAAAATTTATAACTTACTCATGAATATCATGAAATATTTCTTACAATTTTATTAATATATTTACCAGTGAACACAAACACAAAAATAGATTAACCAAGGAAAAGATTAATTTTAATTTAAATAAAATTTATAACTTACTCATGAATATCATGAAATATTTCTTACAATTTTATTAATATATTTACCAGTGAACACAAACACAAAAATAGATTAACCAAGGAAAAGATCATGAATTTTCAAAACCCGACTAGTTAATTAGATGAATGCAATGTACATAAACATGAGAGTGTTTCAGCACCCGATCTCCATGAAATGAGGATAGGACTCCTCATTCATGGAGTGGTGGCCAGTTTGCTTGGTGGCCAGTTTGCTCACACCTTTGTAGTATGATGTGTCAAAACATAGTCGACACCTCAAAACGAATCCTAACTAATTTGACACCTTGTGTGGGCAAGTGTCATGTACACAATGAACACCTAAGTAGCCTTATATGTAAACTAATAATTACACTAACATATTTTTATCTTCACAAAACAAAGAAATAAATTAAATTAGATTAAGATAAATCTTTTGATTTTTTCATAAATATACAGTAAAGAAGGTCATATCCACTTAATATATTTTTCTTCCTATTCTTCCAAATGTGAATCATGACTTGCTTGTAAATATTAAATAATAGGTATTAATAAGTTTTTTTAAATGAAAAAATAAAACAATTTAGAGTTAGTAAATATAAATCTCATGAATACATATTAAACAAATTAAATCTTCTAAATAGTTTTAATTTTATTTAAATTTATTTTATCTTATTAATTTATGTTCAAGACTAGCTATAGATGACCATGGGCATGTTCTAATTGACAATTCTTCAGTTCATGTATTTGATTCATGCTTATTAGATACCCTTGTTATGCAGCGTGGAAATTTATATCAAAAGCAGACTAGTTTATTTAATGATGGAGGCATATTAAAAGGAGACAGTTTATTTAATAAGGATGGGGGCACATTTATAAAAAGGCACATCATCAATTGAAAAAAGAGTCATTTATTTAAGAGATATAGAAGGAAATACACCTCGACAGAGTTGTTTATAAAGCTAACATCTTGGTAGATCGTGAAAGGGAATATTTCTTAATGGAATAGAAGTACAAGTAGATGGGAGCCTAATTGGGTGAAGTAAAGTTGAGGTGGTTTAATCCATTTAATAAAGGACATAAGTATTTATAAAGAGTAAGTTTTTCTGTTTGAGATTGATAATAATTTTCAATGATAATAACTTTTCACAATTCATATGGATAATTGTTCAAAAGATTTTTGGATTCAATTTTCACAATCTATATTGATAATAATTTTATTCAAAGTCAAATAATTTGTCGTTTTCTAAAATAATTTTAAAATTTATCAATTTACGAAATGATTATGTTTCGTATCTTTCTCTACGTCATTTAATATTGTCTTGTAAATATGATTAGCACTTGCATCTAAAGGAAGTTCAAAGATTACATCAATAGAAAATTATATGTATGCTAATATGTTAGAAAGTATGTGTTTGTGCATGCATATTTTAATTGCATGTGGCTGGATTAAACAATTAATAATAAATACTAAATAATGGAATGCAATAAACTTAAACAAATCTAGATTTTTTCCTAAAATAAATTAAGTATTACATAATTATGATATATTTGCATACAAATTTAAAACATAAAGCAATGCAAATG
The DNA here is from genome assembly GCA_007258455.2 of Sequoia sempervirens. Classification (NCBI taxonomy): domain Eukaryota; kingdom Viridiplantae; phylum Streptophyta; class Pinopsida; order Cupressales; family Cupressaceae; genus Sequoia; species Sequoia sempervirens. The sequence goes on from VDFB02303745.1 coordinate 20,132, forward strand.
AAAAAAGATTATCAGAAACCCCCCAATCCCAAGGAAATGGAGAGACTTTATGGACATGTGTATGAGCTTATGAAACAATTGGGGTGCAATGGTAAAGGATGTGGAAAACATGAACAAGGCATTTGTGTCCCAATTGAGCCTAATACACAAGACGTGAAGAATGGTTTAGGATATTCCTTTTCTAAGATGACAAAAGCAACTCAACAACCCTCATTAAATATCAACACTATCACATGTCAATCGCGAACTACACTTACACTCAAACATCTTGAATTTCTTGACATGAATTTTCCACCATCTTGGGAGTATGTTGAAAGTGATGAAGCCTTGAAATAAATGCTAGGTGCTATTGATAAACCATCTCCCTCTAAATGGCATGTTACCTACACTATGATAAGTTCCAATCCACAACATACTAATGATCATGAGAAAACCATGGAACCATACGATCCTGAGTTTCCTTAGCTGAATGCACTCCCCCTAGGAGATACAATTGATATACCAATGGATATCAATGATACATAAAAGGTCATTAAGATTGGGAAGTGCCTTGATGATGAGGAACAAGAGGATACTACACTTTTACTCCATGATTTTCCTAAAAATTTTGATGTTATTGTAAACATGCCACCTCTTAGGAATATTTCCCAGTTATGCACATTACAAGGATGAATTCAAGCTATCCATCATTTTGTCACTTCTTTAGCTGATAGAATGTTACCTTTCACACATCTCCTCAAGAAGGATGTGCCCTTTGATTGGAATGAAGATTGTAAACAGGATTTTGAGAGTATAAAGGAATATCTTGCAACTTCACCTATTTTATAGCCTACCATGCCAAACAAATCATTCATCCTTTACATTGATGCATTTGAGCATGCTCTTGTAGCCTTGTTAGCTCAGAAAGACAATAATGGAAAAGAACACCCTGTTTATTACATTAGTCGAACCCTAATCGATTATGAAACATGATATGCGCCAATTGAAAAGAAATGTTTAGCCCTTGTATTTTTTATTTTTTATCAGACAACAGGAATCGGGTAGCATGACCCCCTATAAACTACAGTTCGCCTGGTAAACTTTTTAACGTGATTGGTGGTGCTGGCGCAACATGCCCTCTGGTACCATGAGGGTGGGGGAGACTAGACCTCGTGACCAACCTCCTGCAATAGGAAAGATTAATCCAACCGACCTAGGGCCCCAACCCCATTTTTAGCCCTTGTATTTGCTACTAGTAAATTATGGAATTATTTACTAAATGCAGAATACAAGTCATGAGAAAATTTGATCCTCTCAAACATCTTTTCATTAAAACAGACTTATCAGGACATTTAGCTAAATGGGTTATGTTGTTAACTGAGTTTGACCTTAAGTTTGTTATGTAAAAAGCAATTAAAGGACAAGCCTTGACTAACCATTTCGCTGATGCCATTCCCTTTTTGTGTTCCCTAGTAATGATTCTTTTCCAGATCATAGTGTATTGACAACCAGTGTTTCTACATGGACATTATATTTTGATGGATCTAAGTGTAGAATAGGTTGGACAGTGCTGGAATAATATTAATTCTGCCTGAAGGAAAACCTATTCCCTTTTCATATCATTTATATTTCCTATGTACAAATAACACTGTTGAATATGAGGCCTTAATCACTGGAATACGTGCCACTTTAATTATGGGCATTAGTGACATCAAGATATTTGGTGACTCGCAATTAGTCATCAAGAAAATCAATGGTGACTATCAAGCTAAACATGATAAATTATCCAAATATAAAGATCTCACAATGTCCTTGCTAGAAAAATTTAATTTCTTTACTATTGAAAACATCTCATGAAAAAGATAATAGACATGCAAATGCAATGTCCAATGTTGCTTCCCTTATATCCCCCTCTGATCCTTCACAAGATACTATATTCACTATTCATCCTACCATGAGACCCTTCATCACTGATATCACTATCACTACAGTAGTCACAACTAAGAATGATTCAAGTGAATGGTATGATGATATTTATAATTATATAAAAGATGGTACCCTTCTTGAATCTATCGCAAGTAACACCCACACTCGTAAAAAAAAATGAGCTACCAAGTACATCATCCTTGCCGATGTGTTATATCAATGGTCCTTTGATAGTGTTTTACTCATATGCACTAAGGATTGTAAAATTAATATGCCACTCAAGTAGGCTCATGCTAGAAGTTGTGGCAGTCATTTCGATGCAAAGACCCTCACGCAAAAACTCCTTTGTGCAGGTTATTACTAGAAAAATATGGAAAAAGACTATTATGCATATGTTAAACGATGTCATAAATGTCAAGAAAATAGTCATTTATTTCATGCTCCTGCTTTTGAGCTTTGTGCCCAAATCCCTATTTGGCCATTCTTTGTATGAGGGCTAGATATAATTGGTAAAATATCCCTGCCATCTTCCACTGACATACGTTTATCATAACTGCCACTGATTATTTCACAAAATGGGTAGAGGCTATTCCTCTTCAATCTACAATTGTTGAGGTGATCTATCAATTCATTCTTGAACATATAAGTTCTCATTTTGGGATTCCTTTCGCATTAGTCTCTAATAATGGCACACCATTTAAGAATAATTATGTGAAGAAGTTCTTGGAAACTTTCCATATTCAACACCATTTTTCAACACCCTATTACCCACAATAAAATGGTCAAGAAGAGTCAACTAATAAAGTCCTTGAACAAATTTTAAAGAAAATTGTTAATGCTAATCATAAGGACTAGCACACACAACTACATTATGCACTTTAGGCTTATTGCACAAGTGTTCGTTCCTCCACTAGATCAACACCTTATAACCTAGTTTATGGTATTGAGGCAATCATGCCCTTGTAGTTAGAAATCCCAATATTATAGATTGCTCTTCAAGGTTTGATTTACAATAACACTTATAAGACCAAAAGATTACATCAACTTGAAATGCTCGATGAACAGTGCATTAATGCTCTTGAGCATCTTCAAGCTTATTGCAAAAGGCAAGAACATTATTATAATCTCAATGTCACCCCTCACACATTTGACAAGGTTGAGTTAGTTCGATCTACAAATCAGCGTAATATCAACACCGACCCTAATGAATGCAGAAAATTCAACCCTAATTGGTTAGGACCCTATGTTGTTGACAAAAGCTTTGGGTTTGGTGCGTATGTATTAATGAAACTCGATGGAAAACCCATTAAAGAACCAATCAATGTTGTGCATTTTCGTTGGTATTATGTTTAATCCCTTTTGAATAGTATGAACTATAAAGTAGTGTTGTTAAATCGTATAGGATCTTCCCTTATATGCTTTCACATTGCTTCATTTTTGACACCTCTCTTACAGGTTTGTCTTAAACACTAAAGTGGTTATTTATAATCCCTTTAGGCTTCATGCTATTCAAATTCATCTAGTGTGTTGTGATAAGTTACATTTAATCTAGCATAACATACTCCATCATCATGTTGTATCTAAAACAAAACTACAATATGTTTTAATTAAATCACATAGGTTTTGTTAAGTCATGTAGCCATTAATTAAATACTTTTACCATAAAGTAATTTAATTAGTCACATTGCATTTAACATTTAAACTCAAAGAGACACATCATAATAACACCAAATGTGCATATCTATATATATATAAATCTTATATACATCTCAATATCATATACAAAATCACAAAGGTCTGTGAGAGCTAGACCCCTTAGGCTCTGGTGCTTGTGATCTGGTCTCTAGACATCATGAGATGGTCGTGTGTGATCCTGACCATGAACTACTAAGTCTAAGTGCATACTCCAGACCTTGCACTCAACCAACAGCCACAAGATGCTCCTCCACCATTCGATCCCTCTCCTCTCGTACCTATGCTAGCTCTGCATGCAGTCTCTCGACCTCTGCTGAAGCTTGTGATGACTATCCTGCACTCTCAGGTCAACTGATTCATCTCCTCATGCTCTCGTATGCTGCTTGTAACCTTACAGAAGGTCTGAGTGACTCTGGATCCTCCTCCATGATTGGTGGGGGCATGTAGTCATGATCCATCTCCTCCTCATCAATGGATGTAGGCACTCTCTGTAGCAGCCTGACGATATAATTCTTGCTAGTGTCTCATTGCTCTTGCAAGATAGATAAGGTAAACAATTAGTAACCATCATCATGATATACATATATATAAAAAAACAACATAATCACTCAAATTACATGCATAAAATTAAATATCATCACCTATGTTGTCAGTTGGATGTGTCACCTCAATATCATCCTGTACTGGGGGCATGGAGGCGGTTGTAGCCTCCCATCAACTATGAGTACTAGTGCTAGCTACAGCTACTGCTCATGATCTCATCCTATAGATGGGAGAGGAATCTCCCTCCTCATGATGGTCCTCAGCTACTACCTCATCATACTCACTCAAGGGTGCCTCCTCCTCCTTGTATTGCTTCTCCTCCTCATTCTCCTCATACTCCTCCCCATCCTCGTCCTCTCCCTCTTGATCCTCATAATCTGGATCTACCTCCTCATCATACTCATCATCAATCACATTAGTAAATATTTCGGTAGGTCTATAGAGTGTCTCCTTGGCCCTATCCTCCTGCTCATCTCTACCATCTGGAAGTGGCTCTACATTTCCTACTAGCTCATCCATCAGGAATACTGGTGCTAGTTGAGTCACTTCCCACCACTCCTCATGCTTTGTTGTGGCCCTAACATCATCTTCGTTAGAGACAAGAGCTGACCTCATGATCAAAAAAGTTGGAGTCACTCTTGGCTACATGCTCAAGAGTAAGTCGCATTGTATCACCCAATCTCCGGGCACTCTACACATGTCCAAATTGTCACATGACTCGATTGTAGTAGAATGGTCCTACTCAATGGTCATGGCGGCCAACTAAAAATCTATCCATCTGCATCCTCTTCAACTATTTGGTATGATCAGGCCACTGCAGTGTTAGCTAATAAGGTCTCCATATTACCTTGTCCTCATCTAGTCGGTCAAATTGTACCCTCCAAAAGTGCAAGTCACCATACTTCCATAGTCATCGCAGAGGATACCCAAAAGCCCATGGGTATCCTACTGTTGTCAAAAATGGATAGATAACTAGTCTAGTACATGTAATGTGCTCAAGGCACCACACCTATAGAAGTGTGCAGTGCACCATACTATCCACCTCTTAGAATACAAATAGCCCCAAATCATAATAGAGATGTGCCAACATACACCAACCCCAAGCGTATATTGTCTGCATCCCTCAAATTATGTGGACTAGTCCTCTATCTAGGTGAGCACCTTGGTCATCGGGGATGAGAACTAGTGCTATGGTGTGTATCATAATAGGTCAAACCACTAGTTCCTGTGAATATGATAACATGGACAAATCAATCCGTCCTCTTAACACATGCATCATGAACTGGACCATCTACACAATAGTGTGAATTAGCCCTCTGCTCTAGGAAGCTACGGTCTCTATAGACATATACTCACTCTCCTTGAATCAGTACATGGGGAATCCAGTGTACATCCTCCAGTGTGATCGTCATCTCTCCTATAGGTAGATGAAATGTGCATGTATCTGCATTCCATCGCTTGCAAAGAGCCATCAACATAGCATTGTGGTATCTCATGGGAGGAATAAGATATGCCCAATAGATCCCAACAGCTTGAAGATGCTCCATCTCCTCTGCTGATAGTGTTGGAGCCAAATCTCTCACAAATCTCAACTATCTCCCTCCTAACCGCTGTCATCCTTGAGTAGGAACCTATAAAGTTTACACACATATGCTCTAAAATTTATCTAAAATATTTCATTTTTTTTACAGTTTCATCATGCAAGTGTGCTAAAGATAATCTAATGTTATTTTTCTAAAGGCCCTAGACACTTTAGACCCCTTTTGGGACACTTCACAAAGAAACAAGACACTTTGCGAACAAAAGGGACACTTTGCAAAAAAAGGGAACACTTTGTGAAATTGTTTTTCAAGATCCTAAATTAACCCATAAATGCATTAAAAATCATTACATAATTACAAAATCACAAAACGAAGGTTGCAGAATCCACTCACCTCATGTTAACGCTCACCGCGCACCACCTGGTCTCGAAGAATGTCTAATTGTACAGGTGTGTATCCTCATCCACTTGGCATCTTCTCCTCTCACTCGTCACTCTCAAGCTACAAGCTGGTAAAATGAAATAGTAAGTGACAAACTACTTTCCAAGTTATCTCTTTTAACATATTTACTTTTCCTATGCATTAAATTAGGGTTTCTTTTACCTTAAACATCCGTAAAGTACTTTTCTTTCAAAACCACATAACGGGAGCTAGGGAACTATGTTTTTTATGCTGTTTGATGCATTGGAATCATGATTCCACACCTGACATCATTAACTATCTATTGTTATGCGACATGGTACTTGGAAATGTCCTTCAATATGATATTTTGCGTTCAATGTGGCTATATTGCTACCTTGATTCCACCTCCATAAAGCAAGCAAAATCAAGGGTGGCATACATCTACCCTCAAATTTTCTTTCTAAGAGTTAGGAAAAAGGATTTTTAATGACTAATGATTTTTTGTTGTAGGATGTGGTTTCCTAATGTTGTGGTTGAGTAGATAACTACATTGGGGGCTTCATTCTCTCAGCTTTTGAATAAGTATCCTTTTATAAAGTAATGTGCACTGTTTAGAATACATTAGCTTGCATATGCATGTAGAGTCATATGGGCACTAAAGTGGGGGCTTAATGTATTTCCAAATATTGTATACTCTTGAAGAAAGAGACAATTTTGTGGTAAAACAAGGTCCTACTTTAGGCACCTTCCATCAATTACCCCTTAAAATTGCATTTATAGGCCCCTAATACTCATGATTTTGGACTTTGAGGCCTAATTCACCTATGAAACCACTTAAATCCTGACAAATATTATTGAAACCACTCAAATTTTGTGAAACCCATCAAAAATATCCCTAGTGGGAATAAGTCGCCCAAGGTGGTGGCTTAGTCCCTTTTGGGGTATTTTCCACTTTTGTGTAGGAATTTCATCAATTCAATTTAATTTTTCAATGGGTGTCGGCCTCTTAGGTCTAAACAACGTGAAAATTAGGTGTTGATGCTTATAAATACACATTTTAAGTCATTTTTCACATCTCCTAGTCATTTTTACAAAGCAAAAATAAAAAGTCAGGAGAAAAAGTGTCTTACACAAGAAGACTCAATAACATTTTGCAACAAAGTTGAAGCTTTAGGGCAGAAAACTAGGGTTTTTGTAGGTCTTCAAGCTCACTTTTGTTCAAGATCTCACATTGCAAAGGATTGATCATGGATGCCTATGGTGAATCATGGAGAAATCTAGGTTGAAGAGATGCAACTAGCCATTGAATCACACCTAATGACTTGTTTTTAAAGTGATTCCATCCTTCATGTTCTTCTTATCTTTAGATTTAAGGTTTGCATTAGATTTCACATATCTTTTACATTCATTTAAAGTTTTGTAGGGTTGCTTGCATTGAAGTCTTGCATCATTCAAGTGCCATTTAATCACCACATTTTAGCACATTAGAATAGGGTTTTATCTCATTTTCAACTTTTCTTAGTCTTAGAAACACTTAAGACAAGGGTTTTTATGCAAATTTTGTCATTCACAAGGTTTAAATACCAACTAGGGGTTTGACCAAGGGAAACCCCCCATTAGAAACCAATATATCTTCTATTTTGTAGGTTTGTTTGAAGATTTAGATTCAGATTTTTGTAAAAAAAGCAGAGTGCAGGTTGTGGGCTTCTATTTCCACTTTTAGATTTGTAGAAAATCCAAAGTGGAATAAGTCACCCATAGTGGTGACTTAGTCCCACTGCATTGATTTTTTAGATTTTTTTATAGATTCAGACACCCTTTTGGTAGAAACAACTTTCTGGGAAATTTCCCTATTCTGGGACTAAGTCACCCAACCTGGCGTAAGTTTCCTAGTTGCCTCAAAAAATAGAATTTCTAGAATTTTAGTGGCCTCTATAATCCCTAGTCTACTCATAAATTTCCAGGTGCATAATTCTTGTTTTACATCTGTATTTTATCATTTATTGCATTCATTTTACATTTCTGCATATCACACTATGTTTTCAAACAAGTTTATTTTCCTAAGTTTTGCATCATTAGATCATTTCAATTTCATATCAGAGCATTAGGACATATTAATTAAGCATAATACTTATCATTTACATATACTTTGATTGTAAACTCTTACACTTTGGACCCCATCCACTTCCCTTTCTCCTTTTTTGTAAAAAACCCTAGGAGGAGGAACAAACCATTGTGAGGGAAATCCAAACTCATCATTTACATGGATAATAGAAGAGGCAAACTACAATATTGAACACTTTTCTTTGCAGGTCTAGAGGAAAGAATAAATAAAACATATTGATACAACACAAGCAATCTATGTAACACTTGACTTGTCAATTCTAAATTTGAGGTACATTATCTGGCACTAAATATCATAGAAAAATAGAGAAATTGTAAAAGAACTATTAGAAAAATATACATACTGAACTGTAGATTTTTGGCACCCATAAGACTCCGTAACTCTTCTAGGCTTTTTCACCTAAAAGGAGAGAGTAGGGCCAAAAATGCTAAAGAGTTCATTCAAATTATGTTATGTATGATGTAAATAAGGCTAAATGAGATCATCTAAATGAAACTAAGCTATGAAATTTGTCAAATATGAATGCAAAACCTAAGAAATGAGTGATGTTTGAAAACACAATGTGTAATCCAACAATTAACTAGGAATGAATGCAAAACTTAATAGAAATGAACCAAATTGAAAGTGTGCACTTGGAATGTTGAAGGAGACTGGAAATTGCTTCAGAAACACTTTTGATGCTGATTTTTGGCCTAGAGAGACTCATTCACCATTTTGGATGAATCAGTCCCAGTTCTACCAAATTGTACCATAACTCATTTCTGACAAAAGGGTACTCAAAAATGCAAAAAACTCAAATTGACCCTAGAGTGGGATTCATTCACCACTCATAGTGAATGCATCCACTTTTGAATTTCTAGATTTTCAAAGGTGGATTTTGAAGCTTCTAATCTGTACTTTGATGCCATACACGTGTCCGCTTAAGAAACTCTCATTTATGAGTATGAAAATGGATTTTTGTTGATATTTTGAATTGATGAACGAGGAGAAGACTTTAGCAACCTTACAACTTGATCTTCAATGATTTCCAAACTTCTTAGAGACCTAAATCTACAAACATACAAGACAAGATAGAGAGATGTTGAATGCTAGGGCATGGGGGTTTGCCTTGGTCAAACACCTTTTAGGTAATTAAACCAAAATGATGAAAGAAAGGAATGAAATATGCACTAATGGAATGGATTACCTTTCCATGATGATTGATCTTGAAATTCTACAACATAACATGTAGAATCTACCCTTGGATGTTTAAGAAGCTAAATTGATCACTTGCAATGTAAATGCCCTAGCTTCCTTGACTTGAGATAGAAGATAGATGATGAATCAATGATGTGAATGTGTTAATGGATGAATATAATGTAAAAATGAGTTTAAGAGGTTCTTTTATAGGAAATTCACCTTATTTACTCGTAAATTGGTTCCCTAAGGCCAAGATGGAGAAAAATTAACTTAAAACCTAATTTTTCTCACTCAAAACCCTGAAAATGGCTCAAATGGGACTCATTTGCCACTAATGAAAAATGGGTCCCACCTACATGGGACTAATTTGTCACTAATGGTGAATGGGTCCCACAAGGGCCATTTTTGGTAGTTGGAATTCTGAGAAGTAAGAAAATTAGGCTTATATGATGACTATGTTTGTTATTTGATCAAATTATGCCTCGAGATGCACAATATGGGTTGACATGGGCATATTAGTGATTATGTAAAGATTAATTAGGGCTTGGGACAAAAAATTCAATGTCAAAGTATAATTAAATACACTTTACAACACTAAAATGAGGTCCACATAGCCTAGGGAGGCACAAGAACTAATGTGAATGTGCAAGACACATTACAACACTAGTTTATCATAAAATTTGTTTTACAAGCATTCTAAATTGATGTAATAATATTATTAAACATGTTCTATAATGTTGAATTAGGGAGAAATAGGTTTATTAAGTCTAGAAAAGCATGAAAGTATCTTACAACACTTTACAACACCTTTACAAGACATCGTTAAATGCATATTAAGGGTCCAACGCTAGATTAAGACCTCATTAAGTCCATTTTATCATGAATTATTCCCATGTCAAGCAAATGATACTTTTTTCTACGACACATTTATCCCCCACTTTAGTGAGAGGATAAACTTACTCCAAACTCACACCAAAGTAGAAATTCAAGAGAGATCCTCATGTACAAATGTAGATGACAAAGAATTGCAAAGATCAAGAAAGCAATCAAGCCCCCAAGATCCAAGATCCTAAGTCAAACCATCAAGATACAAAATCATGCAATGACAAGATAGAGAAAGATGAAAATGAAAAGGTGGATGAAGCTTTGATCGTTTGTCCAACTAGTTGTGAATCAGATCTAGGCTTGTTTACTCGAAAATTAAATGTGCACTCACTCTAGGCTGACAGAACTTCTTGGTTGTCCACCAGGTGAGAAGGCCAAAGGTATAATCACTCTAGGGCCACAAAATTTTTGGTTGTCCACGGGCTGAGAAATCCTAAAAGGTGAAATACATACGCTAGTTGGTATGCACTCACAAACACAAAGGTGGCTATGGGGAAAATTTATGCTGCTAGATGGGCTTCCCACTCAACCATATCAAAGTTATATCTCTTGATAACTTTAACAA
>VDFB02303746.1:0-26035 GCA_007258455.2 Sequoia sempervirens
TTTGATCAATTTATGCCTTGGGATACACAATATGGGGTAATAGGGGCCTATTAGTGATGATTTAAAAGTAAATTAGGTCCTAGGACATAGAATTCAATGTGAAAGTGTGATTAGTTACTCTTTACAACACTAAAATGAGGTCCACACATCCTAGGAAGGCACAACATCCAATGTGAATGTGTAAGACACATTACAACACTAGATTATCATTAAGTTTATTTTACAAGCCTTCTAAATTGATGTGATAATGTTATTAAAAAAAAATTATAATGTTGAATTAAGGGTTCAAGATGGGTTCATTAAGTCTAGAAAAGCGTGAAAGTCCTTTACAACACTTTACAACACTTTTACAAGACATTGTTAAATGCATTTTATTTATTTTACAAGTGTACAAGACCTAGTGTGGATGTGAAAAACACCTCACAACACCAAATCAAGGTCTCATTAAGTCCAATTTATCATCAACTATTCCCAAAATCAATTATTTTGCATGTTTGAAGTGAAATTAGCTTTGAAAAACAAGTGATCTACCTCATTTTTTGGATAGATCCTATTTTTGACCACATAAAAATTCTACCTCCTCCATCTACTATTGCTACTTTAGATTCTAATGTTTATTCTTTGAAATTTTCTACTAATTCTTTGCGGAAAGAAATGTACATTGTCTTTTAGATTCAACTTTGTGGGATGATCTCTTGATAGGCATTTCAGACTTGTTTATGGAGACACATATTACGGATTTGGGAGACACTATTGATTGCATTCATCTTCTCTTTGATGAGGTTGATTCTTCTTTAGTTGTTGTTAGGGAACACTTTGACCCTCTACTTCATTCTATACAAGATCATTCCTTATAGTTTAACATGAGTGTGGATACTTTTTTTAGGCTGCGAGAATCGGGTAGCCACGACCCTATAAGTACGTAGATGCGCACAGTAAACTTTAGCATTGGCCAGAGTGGCTGGTAGCGACAAGCCCTCGATTACCAAGGACGGAGACTAGAACTCGTGACCAGCAGAGCTGCAACGGAATTACTTAGCCAACCGAGCTAGGCCCCCCCGCCCATGAGTGTGGATACTTTGGATCAACATTTGGAAGAGATATATTTAGAGGAGATAATTGAGTATTTAGATGGTGTTCTACATTAGTCTCTAGAAGATTATGAGCTTTTTTATTTTTAATAGTGTGGCCTAGAATGCCTGATTTAATTGTGAGAGCCTTCAACATCAACATGGAGACACTTGAGTTGAGTTCAGAGACTCCATACATCTTGAGGTTTATTCCTATATATTCCTTTCAGGATTAGGGATATAGCTTGCATATACCATTGGTTTTGTTTGTTTCTAAAGGGAGGAACATTTTTTGAAAATCGTGGACCATCTTCTACATCTGGTTTTGGGCATCTACCATTGGATCTCTTTGGGGGGCTTCTTTGTCCTTCAACATCATTTCTCAATCTCTATTATGGGGGTCATACTTCTATTTTGTGGGACGAGGCTTCATCTTCTTTGGGGGGGATTTTATGTAATTGGATACCTAACGTGGCTTCATTTATTAGGACCCATCATCTTTTTCATCCTCCTAAGCTATGCTTAAGGGGAGTGTTGGTGTAGATTTTTATTTTCTAGTGGGTTAATTTATTTCCCCTTAGTCCTAGGTTTTTCCTACACTTAATTAAGCTTGATTAGGATAATAAAGTGATTTTACATTTAATAACTAGGAGATAAGTGATGTGGTGTCCCCTTCCTTAAAGGGTGAAACACTTTCCACTTTTGGTGGTCCATACATATCCACTTTACGTGGTTAATTATTATTGGTTGGATTATCCACCTCCATTATCTCCTTATTTCTATATAAACTCACTACCTAGCTTGTATTTTATGTATACTCTTGTATATTCTCTTGTATTGTTGCATACTTTGACATACATGCACTTTGATGTATGCAGTCATTATTCTATAGATTTGCTTTGAGCTCCTAATGCAATCTTGTTATCTTAACATTTGTACATCTCTTGGAATCTCGGGTCTATAATTGTGTTATTTCATTTATAGTTTTATATCCTATTTCTCTCATAGAAGATCTTGTTTATTCAATCTATTTCAAATTTCTAACACTATTACAATGGGGACTGTTGATTGGAGCTATTCAAAGGATTCAATAATAAAGATGAAGATCAAACTACTATGTGGAGGAAATTTATGGAGGGTTTAAGAGTTGTAAGAGACATTTGTGTTGTGGAGTGTCTCCAAATATCTACAAAAAAGGTGACAACTGTGTGTGAAAAACATGCAACCCTCTGTGAAGAAAACCCGTGACCCCCTGAATAATGATCTTCATGCCTGATTTTGGAAATCAAATTTTTTGATTGTCACTTCAAATGTTCCTATATGAGGTCAATACAAATGTAGGTCAATAAAAATGGATAGAAGCTATGCAGGGGTTGAAAACTCGGAGCATCAAGGAAAGTTGGGTCGTGCATTGATTTAGGAATTGATTATCATTCCATTGGCAAGTGAAAGATTCTTGGTGTAGAAATCATTGGTATAGATCAAAAAAACTTGTATAAAGGAACTAGAATTGACCTCACTAAATGAACACTTACATCACTGGAAACAACATGCCTCTTTAAAAATAGAATGTTGTCCCTTGCAAGTGCTAGTAAGGCTGCTATTTTGACTACAATAAAACCACCTTCAACTTCTCTTAAACTCAAAAAATGAACTTGTAGATTGAAACTAGTGACATTATACTCACACTTTATTCTCCAAATCCATCCAAGCAGATTGAGATCATGCCCAAATAGAGATTTTTTTACATGCAAATCAAATTGCATGAAACTCTAAACTAGGCTTGATACAAGATTTTGGGAAGGGTCTTTGTTGTATGGCTCTAATACTATGTTAGGATTTTAATCCAAGATCATAACATAAAAATCCTTGTACTTCTACAAAATACACTTGCACACAATGAGCCTAATTCACATTATCAAAGAGATTGATAAAAGAGTTAAGATGAAATGTACAATATGAGATTGTCTATTTAGGAAAGGAAGAGGAAATACACCTATCATGTGGATTGAAAAATGCCCCATGATTTGATACAAATGAGTTGACAAGTGCCTATAGGTTTCAACCTTAGGATCACTTGGAATGTGCAAATGAAAAACTTATTTGAACAAGTCTTCAACCTTGATGCCAAGTGTTGAGTGAATTTTTGGGGTGAGATAGAAAGTATTTCAACCTTGAAAGGTAGCACATGAGGTTTACCAAATATCTTGGTAACCTCTATAGGCCTAAAGGTTGCACATTCAGTTAGACAAGATGTTATCTAACCTCATCAACCTAAGTAAGCATAAGTATAGTGAATAGAAAAATTATTTACTATAACAAGAAACTACTAATTACTATAATATATTTCTCTCCCCCGTATTTATGGTAATGCCTCACCACAACAATTTCACAACCATGCATTTCCATAATCTTATCATTCCCTACATATACCTAGTCCATATCATCAGGATCACACATTAGATCCAAGATAGAAGAATAAAATTGATATAAACCATAATCTTGGAATATGTTAGCATGATCATATTGATAATGGAGCATCTAATAATCCCTCCTAAAATATTATTGTTTATTGAGCTTATCCTCCTCAACATCATCCAAATCCAAGTCACTTTCAAAGAGATGATTATTTCTACACCAATAAGGATTATATTTTATGTTACCTAGTGAGTTTGTAGGTTCATCATAAAGGATATTTTCCTTATGCTATCCTTTCAAAAAATTCTTCTACCTCCTCATCACAAAAATATATCCTCATTAGGTTTAATGTTACTATAGTGCTTTTTCACACTTAATTTAGGAATAATTGAAATATAATTAACTTAATTGTGCCTTGGTTTAGTGTTGTAATGTGTTGTACACATTCACATTAATATAGTCCCCTTTTAAACTAAATTTACTTAAATTGTACCTTATTAGGGTGTTGTAAAGTTTTGTAACACACTTACACTTTTCTAGGGTTTATTTAATTAATGGAGTCTAAGGGGCCCCTTTTCAAATAAAATGCACCTAAACTGTACCCTATTCATGGTGTTGTAAAGTGTTGTAACACACTTTCACACTTATCTAGGGTCTCATTAATTAATTGTGGTTAATTAGAGTTAATTATCCCCTTTAATTCAAATTTAACCCTTATTTATGACACATTACGAGGATCTATCCCAACACCTAGTGCTCAAATTGCATAACATTTAAATTGGAAAAATCAATCTCCTAGAACTCTCTCTCTCTTTGTGTAATTGAATATCTAGGTGCTTTGAAGGCATGGAGATGATTAAATAATAGGTTTCTGAACCATAGATTTTAGGAGTGTGAAATACTATGTCTCTTTTGCTCAATTAGGGTTTTTCACCCAATGGAAAGAGATAGATCCCACACTAAAATCTAGGTGTTTCACTCAATATAATGATTGTATGATGGAACTAAGTTTAAATGCAATGATTTAAATGCAGAAAATTAAAAAAAAAAAATTGATTAATGAATGGAAACCAAGGAAATGTAGAGTGTTTGAAAACACAATGTGATATGCAGAAAACACCTAGAAATAAATACAAATTGCAACAAAAATGGATGAAATTGAAAGTGTGCACCTGAGATCTTGATGGAGGCTAGAAATGAAATTTTGAATGATACTAATCCTGATTTTTAGGCCTGGTGGGACTCATTCGCCATTCTGGGCGAATCAGTCCCAATTCTATGAAACTGTTTTAGAGCTCATTTCAGACAAATGGGTATCCAAAAATGTAGAAAACCAAAATTAGTCCTAGAAGTGGGACTTATTCGCCACCCATGGAGAATGAGTCCACTTTTTAATTTCTAAATATTCAAAGGTGGAAACAGGAGCCTTCGGTCTACACTTTATGCTTCTCCAAGTGGCTGGTTCTAAAACTATTAAATTCGAGCCTCAAGGTGACTTTTTGTGAGTATTTTGACTTTTCCAATGAAGAGATGACTTGAAAAAATTTGCAACACAATATTCAATGATTTCTAAGCCTCCAAGATGTCTAAATCTACAAAAACACAAGAAAAGAAAGAAAATTTTTTATGTTAAGGCATGGGGGTTTTCCTTGGTCAAACCTCTTTTAGCTAATTAAACTAAAATGATGAAATCATGTAATGAAGCATGCAATAATGGAGTTATTACCTTTCGATGGTGCTTTATCTTGAATTTCTACAACAATGAAGGAAGATTCTTCCCTTGAATGTCTTTGGAATCTTTCTTGATGACTTAGAGTGATAAAACCCTAACTTGCTTGACTTGATAGAGAAGACAAATGATAAATGAGTTGTAAATGAGTTAAGAGATGAATGGGGGCATAAAATGGATGGAAAAAAACTTATTTATAAACAATTATGCCTTAATTACCCAATAATACAACATCACAGGTTGACATAAGGTCTTTTTGAATAAAAACCTGAAATAAATTTTGAACTATTTTGAATTTGGAGTCAAGAGGGACTCATTCACCACCCATGGCAAATGGGTCCCACTCTAGGCTTCTAAGTGGGTGTTGGGAATTAAGTTGCATTTAATGAGGTTTGCTAGGTTTACATTCAAAAATACATTTAATCAAGGCTTATGAGTGCATAAAGGGGCCAAATAAAACATAAGAAAGGTGTAAATAGTGATAACAAGCCTAAAAAAGTGTGAAAGCTTGTTACAAGACTTTACAAGACTTTAGAGTAGGACTTGATACAGGATAAAAAGGTGATTTTTTGATGAATTATAATAGGAAGAGTCTAGAAAAATGTAGAAATGTGTTACAACACTTTACAACACCTTCAAAATACATTATTAAATGCATTTGAAAGGGTCCAAGACCTAGTGTGGATGTGAGAAACACCTCACAACACTAAATCAAGACCTTATTAAGTCCAATTTATCATCAATTATTCCCCAAATCAAGCAAGTTTCCCTTTTTCTATGGTACATTTAGCCCCCACTTTAGTGAGAGGATGAACTTGCTTCAAACTCACACTAAAGTAGACATTCAAGAGATGTCCAATTGTACCAATGTAGATGAGAAAGGATAACAAAGATCAAAGGAGGTTGTGCAAGCCCCCAAGATCCAAGATCCTAATTCAAACCAATATAAGAAAAAAAGGTATACAAGGTGAAAGACATGCAGTGAAAAAAGATATGCAATCATGCAATGGCAAGCACTAGAAGAGCAAAAATAAAAAGATGGATCAAGCTTAGACCATTTTTCCAAGACATTGTGGATCAGATCTAGGCTGTTTGTACAAAAAGAAAATGCATACTCACTCTGAGGTGATGGAACTCTTGGTTGTCCACGAGGTGAGAAGTCCTTGAAGGTGAGACACATATGGCCGATATGTGCTCACACACACAAAGGTGGCAATGGGGAAAGTCATGCCTCAGAGTCGACTTCCCGCTCAACCATACCAAATTTATACCTTCTGATAAATTTAATAAGGCACCACAAAGGAAAATAATTTTTGAGCTCTACGAGGTAAGCAAAACTTCGTATACTTGACACTCATAAACATTGTAAATGAAAAATAGTGTAAGGAATGTTCAAATGGATTTTGCTTAGTTCATGCAATGTCTCATCTTAGGGAACATCATGCTTAATATCTCCAAGAGAGGATAAGTGCAAATGGTCTCATCTTGTTTCCAAGAGAGGACAAGTGCAAGGTCTTGAATCCTAGGGAACATTGTGCCAAATGTGTCCAAGAGAGGAAATCGTAAGAAAAAGAAAATCACACAATGAAATGTGAGTTGTGATGTATTCCCCCGGTTTAAATCCATTGTGAACACTAGTACTATGAGCAATCTCTTTAAAGTAGAAGGAGACATGAGAGCTTACTCGAAAATCCCTATGCCAAGTCATATGTTTCTGATAAGCTAGATCATGAAAAGGGGGAGTATGGCACATGTGAACCAACTTAAAGCACATCGTCCACATCCCAAGTTTGCTCTTATATATTCATGAAAGGTTAACGACTAGCCAAAGGAGGCAACAACATATGACATATGAGGACAAGCCTACTTAACCCCTTTACCCCACTTAGTGTAGGACAAAGGTGAGCCAAAATGGTTGATGAGATGCATGGTAGAGTGAAAATCAGTATCAATTCGAATAAGGAGGTACCCCCACATAGCGAAGCATACTAGACTCCTTAAGATGTTGGATTTTACTACTCAAAGCCTTACATTCATTGGTGGAATGGCCATAAACTCTATGATCCTAGGCACAAAATGAAGTCTTGTAATAACATTTATTTCAAGTTCGTGGAGGAAGGGTTATCAAGTGATCTTGGAAGAGTCTTGACAAGATACCCTCTTGATTAATGGGAGAAGTATTTTTTATTGTTGGTGGAAAAGGGATTTCTTGCTTAGTACAAGATGTCATACCTACACAAGGTTTTTTAGATTGCAATATTTTTTTCTCATGCTTACAAGAGTAGGGAAAATCTATTGAATGCAAATCATTGGTGTCTTGTGAGATGACATTTACATTAAGCGAAGGGTTTGTTGTTTGTGTCATATTTTGTAAAGGATGATGTTCAAGACTACTAGTGTCGAGGAGTTCAAAATGGACAACTATTAAGGATGATTTAGGAGTATGTTGTGTGAGATTGTTGATGTTGAGTGAAGGCTTGGTGATCTCTATCAAAGGAAAATATCCAAGACCATGAGTGGTTTATTTTGTGGTAGGGTCTATAGGGTTACAAATACCTTGTTCATTAGCACCACATCCTTTTCCACTATATACAAGTTGTTTCATAAGCTCATACCCTTTTCCATAAAGCTTCTTCATTGCTTTTGAAGTCACTGGTTATTCATTATTAAGTTCATCAAAGTTTGTTGTGTAATTTGCTTCGTTGGATAAAGTGGTCGAGCTGGATGCTTTGGAAAGGTTGTCCAAAGTTTTTGTTGACCTTAGAGCTGTTTATTTTCCCTTATTTGAATCTTTTTGGATGATTTTGTACTCTCCCATGAAGTCATGTTTGAAATCTAAAGAACCCCAATCATCTTCTAATAGTATTGCGACTTGTTCAATATGTTGTTGTTTGTCTTTTTGTTGAATGGGTGCCACTTGTGTGGTTGGTGTTAATGTTTTCAAGGGGTTCTCTTTAGTTTTCTCAAGTTGTAAGACACTATAAGGCTCATGATTAGCGTCGAGTGTGTACACTTTGTTGTTGTAGATGTATTTCATTTTTTGATGAAGAGTGGAAGGCACACCATTCATTGCATGAATCCACAACCTGCCTAGAAGAAGTTTATATGAAAGATCATGAGGCATAACCTGGATTGATGTGTTTAATGTGACTTCTCCAACTATAATAGGTAAAGTGATCACACCAAGCGATGTGTTTTCGACATTGTCAAATCCTTTAATAGATAAAGATTCAGGTTGAATTTTTGACTTATCTACATGAAGCCTATCCAAAAGGTGTATGCTACACACATTAAGGGCTAAGCCATTGCCAATGAAAGCTTCATTTTGTTTTTGCAATTCCAAAGGAGGGAGTTCACTTTGGTGGAAAACAATGGGGCATGTACAAGATCATGATGGGCCAAAAAGTGGCGATGTGATGGGTATGTGTAGGGTGTGTGGCTAATGAATTTTATTTTACCCAAAATTGATGAAATGAAAAGGGTGATCCCATAATAGTGGTTTACAATTTTTGGCCAAACTAGACACTAAAATTATTATTTTTAACTAAATCTTCACATTCGGGCACCTATAGCTAGAAGTGAGGAATTTGAAGATGAAGATTGCAAACTAGAGTCTCATCAAATTTTGTGCATAGATTCTAAAAATATTTTTTCAAAATTTTTGGAATCAAATTGCACTTATTTTTCCATCTCCCCATGAAAATAGATTTTTTTAGAAAACAACATTTTTAAAAGTGACACACAGTATAACACAACTTTTTTCCATGAGGATAAAATTCTAATTCTTTCAAATTTAGATTTGTAACTCATGATATCTAGTGCTTCCTTGGTTAGATAGTTTTTTATTGAATATTTTTTTCTTAATCAAGTTTCAAAGTCAATGAATTATAATTCAAAATCAGTATTTGTATAGCAGCGTAACTTTTTGTATATGTCAAAATTTTATTTTATTTTTTGTTGGATCAAGGACTTCAATATCTGGTGCACTCATATTTTTCAAATTTTTTTGATAATCTTCTATTTTTCCACATGTGAAGAACAAATGATGAAAAACCTATGTTTAATAAAACTTAAAACAAATACATAACAAAACAAAACATATAAAAATTATATTCATTGATAGCTTGTTATGAGGAATGCCATAATCATTTGAAATAAATTTTAAATGAATTCATTTGATCCCCAAAATCTAAATCAAAAGTGATTTTTTATCAACATTTTGGTAGGTGTAAAGGAGACGCATTTATAGGTATGGTTTAAAACTAGCGAGGTTCTATCCAAGGGGGTTTGATCTAAGGTGATTTGATCAAACCCTCTTCAATTGGAATCCTTAAATTGGAACTTTTTAAGGCTTAAATCATTATATTTTCTAAAAATATGTGATTTCAGCTAAAATTCATTCCTCTCAGGAATTGTAAAACACTATTATGACAACACCCAAAAGTGTTTTTAAAGGAGATTCTCGGCTTTCCACCAATATAAATTATGCTTTACTTTGAATTTAATAAATAATTATTATTCATTTTCTATTTGAATTAGGACTAAAGTCTTGATTGATATGCTGATTGAAAAACATCTATAACTTTCAAACGGTATCACATTTTTTAAATCCAAAACATGCTTTGCATACTATAGGATTTGAAAAAAAAAATCATGAAGTTTTGACCAAGTTGAGGTGGTCAGACATACAAGTTTTTTATATTTTTTAAAAGTTGTAATAAAAAATTCATAATTAATTATTTACTTGGAAAAAAATAACAAGAAAACATGCATCACATCGGGACATGAGTCCTCTACTTATATCTAAAATATTATAAAAAAATATTATCATTTTATTGTGGTTAGGGTGGTTAGATAGAAACCTACTTATTTTTTCCCTGAAATTTGAGTGCTACTACATTGAAATTTCAATTTTTCACCAAATAGATTTTAAAAAATAAATAAACCTAGTAGTTTAGAAACTACATTCAATTTTCTATAGATTCTATTCTTAGATATTTTTGAAATAATATAGATAACTTATTCAATTTTTACATCAAGTTGCCTAACTCTTATTTTTCTGAATTTCATTGCCACTTAAGGGCCTATTTTTTCCATGATGATCCTGTACATACCCAATGTTAGTGCTTATTCCTTGGATCATGGCTGCTATGTTAGTTGGTTGCACATTAGAAGGGATAGGAGCTTGTTGTAAGGCTACTTGGATCATGTTGTGATAGTGATGGGATGCTTGAATAAGATCCCATAAGGATATCTTAGCAGGAGTATTCTTTAGTTGTTCAACAAGATTTTACACCTAAATGTGTGAATTTAACAAGGATTTCTAGGAAAAATGGGATTTGGCAAAGACAAGGGTGTTGGTGTGGGTTTTTGTGGTTGTGGATTATTTCTAGTGTTATATGTATGAGCAATGGTATTATGACTCGGTTGTTGTGACACATTAGTTTGAGGTGGGTGAAGAGTAAACTCGGGTTTAGGTGGAGTTGAAGGTTTATGTGATGGTGGGTAAAGGATTCAAGTTGAGATTGAATAATATTAACATCCCTTGGTGAATGAGAGTCTAACAAGGGCATTTCATTGTCATGTAAGGGCATAATATTATTATTGTCAATGTTAGCCTTGTCTTGTATCATGATATCCTCCCTAGAAGCAGAGTTTTTAGGAGAACCACAAACCACATATTCATGGCATTCAAGGGTTGGTTCTTCTAAAAGGAATTAATCATGAGTAAGGGAGTTATGAATGGTGGAATTTGTTTGATTATTGAGAGTGAGGAGATTAGAAGAAGACTCTATTTGATTGTCAATTTTTTCTAAGGTCTCATTCTCTTGTTCCATATTATCTACCCTACTAGAAGAGATTGTAATATGTTCATCCAAGTTTGAGGTTTGTAAAGTAGCTTCATCACTAGTGGGGGAGGCATCAAGAGAAGGACCATTATGGTTGTCGAATAGATTATCCCAAATAGTAGGAGCATTAGGGAAGGGAGGGATATTAGGAGATATACAAGTTTGATGGTCATGACTAGGTAAGGTGATTATTGAGAATGTTTCTATGATGTCATGTTCTTATTTTCTAACATCTTCCAAAGGGGAATGAGGAGATGGACAATCCTGACCCTCAATGCTTCTACCTTCCTTCACCAAGATACCTTCGTCACTAATCAGAGAGGTATCGGGAGAAGAACAAGTATGATTGTGATGATTGTCCACACTACCATTTTCACCAATGGGAAATGTAACATTAAGGATTATACCAAGGGTTTGATCATGTTTCTTAAAGTCCTCATTGTGGTAATCAAAATTGAACTAATAAGAGGGAATGTTGTATTTATGTAATCCATTTTTAACCAAATCAAAGCCACATCGTTTGAAAGAAAACATGCTATGATGAAGAACAAAATAAATTACAATGCAATGACTTAAAATGAAATGCAATTTTCAGATATGAAACAAGGTAATTTTTTTATTACACTGCACCAATTGGAGAAATGACATGTGGAAAATGCAAATGTAAAATGGAGCAATGCATCAAATGAGCTATTTTAAGTTAGCTACAATGAAATGCATGTTACATAAACTCAACTAACTAATACAGGTAGGTAAAGGCACCAAACAGAAGCTTAAAAATAGGGTTTTCAGTTCTGTAAAGGGCAGTTTCAAGGGTGAAAAGGGACTAATTCACCCAAGGTAGCGAATGAGTCTCAATATGGACTGTTTTCATAAAATTTAGAAAATTTTGAGTGATTTTTATGTTTTCTAAGTTCTATGATGCATAACTAAGTTAAAAATGAAGGATTTCAAAAAAATTAAATGAATTTAAATTCCAAAAATGCAACCTAAATGCACTTTTTGTTTATGCAAATTTGAAACCCTAGAATACAACTTAACTAATGCAAAATGAAATGCAATATAATTCTAGGATGAGGATAGACTCCAAATCAGGCAATAATATATTCAAAAAGGAGGTTCAACAAAATGAACCATAGACTTTAGGAGTGAAATGCTATGTCTATTTTGCTCAATTAGGGAAAGAGATAGATACCACACCAAAATCTAGGTGGTTCACTCAATCTAATGGATGTATGATGGAATTAAGCTTAAATGAAATGATCTAAATGCAAAAAAATAATAAAATATATTAATTAATGAATGGAAACTAAAGAAATGTATAGTGTTTGAAAACACATTGTGATATGCTGAAAACATCTAGAAATAAATACAAATTGCAACATAAATGGATGAAATTAAAAGTGTGCACCTAATATTTTAATGGAGGTTGGAAATGACATCTACAATGCTGCTAATTCTAATTTTTAGGCCTAGTGGGACTCATTTTCCATTCAGGGTGAATTAGTCCCAATTATGTGAAACTGTTCTAAAGCCCGTCTCAGACAAATGTGTATCCAAATATGCAGAAAACCAAAATTAGGCCTGGAAGTGGGACTCATTCGCCACCCATGGTGAATTAGTCTTATTTTGAATTTTTGAATATTTAAAGGTGGAAGCATGAGCCTTCAATTTGTGCTTTATGCTTCTCTAGGTGTCCAGTTCTGAAACTGTCAAATTTGGGCCTAAAAGTAACCTTTTGTGAGTATTTTGACTTATCCAATGAAGTGATGACCTGAAAAAAATTGAAATGCAATCTTCAATTATTTCTAAGACTTGAAGATATCTAAATCTGCAAACACAAAAGACAAGAAAGAGAAATGTTTAATGTTAAGGCATGGGGATTTTCCTTGGTCAAACCCCTTTTAAATATTTAAACCAAAATGATGAAAGAATGTAATGAAGCATGAAATAATGGAGTTATTAAATTTCCATGATGTTTTATCTTGAATTTCTGGAACAATGGAGGAATATTTTACCTTTGAATGTCTTTGGAAGCTTTCTTGATGACTTAGAGTGATAAAACCCTAACTTGCTTGACTTGATGGAGAAGAGAAATGATGAATGAGTTATAAATGAGTTAAGAGATGAATGGGGGAGTAACATGGATGGAAAAACACTTATTTATACACACTTATGCCCTAATTACCAAATAATACAACATCATAGGTTGAAATAAGGTCTTTTTGAATAAAAACCTGAAAGAAATTTTGAATTATTTTGAATTTGGAGCCAAGAGGGACTCGTTCACCACCCATGGTGAATGGGTCCCACTCTAGGCTTGTAAGTGGGTGTTGGGAATTAAGTTTCATTTAATGAGGTTTGTCAGGTTTACATTCAAAAATACACTTAATTAAGGCTTCTGAGTGCATAAAGGGGCCAAATAAAACATAAGAAAGGTGTAAATAGTGATAACAAGCCTAGAAAAGCATGAAAGCTTGTTACAAGACTTTACAACACATTAGAATAGGACTTGATAAGGGGTAAAAAGGTGATTTTTAGATGAATTATAATAGTAAGAGTCTAGAAAATTGTAGAAATGTGTTACAACACTTTACAACACCTTCAAAAGACATTATTAAATGCATTTGAAAGGATCCAAGACCTAGTGTGGATGTGAAAAACACCTCACAACACTAAATCAAGACCTTATTAAGTCCAATTTATCATCAATTATTCTCCAAATCAAGCAAGTTTCCTTTTTTCTATGGTATAGTTTCAAACTTGTTGGAGTCATTTCCCTATTGGAAAGGTCAAAATATTCACAAAAAATCACTTATAGTCTCGAAAAGCAAGGTTTTGGATCGAGATGCCTAGAGGTATAGATTGAGCAAACCGAGAGCTACAGATTCCACTTCTGAGTTTCTAGAAAAGTCAAAGTGGACTCATTCGCCAAGAGTGGTGAATCAGTCCCACTGTACCTACTTTTTAGATATTTTTGTGGATTTGGATACCCATTTGGCTAAAAAAGGCTTTGGTGCATTTTTCCAGAATTAGGATTGATTCACCCAAAGTGGGGAATGAGTCCCACCGAGCTTAAAAATTAATATTTTCAAGATTTCAAAGCTATTTCCAAACTCTTCAAGGTTTCCAACTGCACACTATTCACACATTTATTTTTCTATTCTACTTTATTTACATTTCTAAGGCATTCTTTAAGACATTTAGCATTTGTTTGTATATCACATTGTTTTTTCCAAGTTTACACTCGGTGGTAAACCATTTCCTTATCTCAATCATCCCCAAGGATACTTTATAGTCAGATGTCTCACATCCTTCATTGGGTTGGGATCTCTAAGGTGTCCTTGAATGTGAATATTGCAAAATCAGATCCCTCTCCTTGTATCCATTTTGTGAATAAGGAAGTGAAGCATCCATTTCCAATGTCCAGAGGACCCATTCGCCATAGGTGGTGAATAGATCCTCCCTCTATAGGACCCCAATTTATTTGCATATTTGACATTTTTTTTTGATGTCATTTCACCCCTCAAAGGCAAGGTCCTAGAAATTTGTGGCAGGACCCATTCACCCTAGGTGGCGAACGAGTCCTCCCTTAATAAGGACCCCCTTTTTGAATTTAATTCTGGTGGGATTTTAATAATTTTCATTTCTAGATTTGAGGTCAGCTTGAATTATTTGAATTTTAGGGTTAACTCTCAAATTATGTATAAATACAAGGTTATTTTACATAATTTCACGTAGAGGAAGATTTCAAGCAAGCTAAGAGACAAAGAAATTTCATGAGATAAAGCATTCATTGTTAAGAAACAAGCAAGAGTGTATTTTGGAGCAGCATTGTAGGTCTTCAAGCTCATTTTTTGTCCAAGATCAAGCATTAGTCAAGGTTGATGATAGATGCCTATGGATATTCATTAGGGATTCTAGGTATTGGGAGATAGACAAGACATATAACCAAGCCTAAGAACTTGTTTCCTAAGTGATTCCATCTTCTATAATCATCCTATTTGCAACCTACAAGAGGTATATTTAGATTTATGGCATATTAAGTGGATTAGAAATCTTCTTTAATGAGTCATTTACATTGTTCATGTTACATTTTAGGGTTCTATTTTAACACAATTGGATATAATTTCCTTTACATTCTCATAGATATTAGTCTTAGACACACTTAAGATTAGGATTGTAGACATAACATGTTTTATATTTTCATTCATCATCAAAGGTTTAATTACCAACAGGGGTTTGAATAAGGAAAAACCCTATCCACCAACAAGCTAGAAATTTTTTCTTGCAGATTATTGGTAGAGCCAGATCCAGAAACAATAATTGAAAACTACAAAGAAGAGGAGCAAACCTGGAAGTTGCAAATCAAATTCAAATATTTTTGAAAGAACCTAGCAAGACCCACTCACCTTTAGTGGTGAATAAGTCCCTACTAGGGATTGAAGGGAAACAGATTTTATAGTGTATAAGCTTATATTTCAGGTTCAGAGCTGGGTGATCCCACAAATCTGGTTTACAATTTTTGGCCAAACTAGACATTTAACTAATTTTTTTCAACTAAATCTTCACTTCTAGGCACCTATAGCTGCTAAACCATGAGGAATTTGAAGATGATGCAAACTAATTATTTGTGACATTTTTTCCGTACATTCTAAATATATTTTTTTCAAAACATTTTGAAATAGATTGCACTTCTTTTTCCATCTCCTTCAAAAACTAGTTTTTAATATTAAACACCATTTTTAAAAAGTGACGTTACTAGCTAACACAACTTTTTTCTATGAATAATTTTTTTTTTTTTTTGAATTTATATTTCTAACTACAATATCTAGTGCATGGAATTGGTTTCATAGCATTTAATTGAATTTTTTTTTCTTAATTAAGTTTCAAAGTCAAACAAGTTACAATTTAGACATGATTTATAGGCTAAAACATAAAAAAAATTGTATGTATCAAAATTCAATTATTATTTTTTGTTGGGCCAAGGACATCAATATCTAGTGCATAGAATTTTTTTAGATTTTTTTTTGATAATCTGCTATTTTTCCACATGTAGAACAAAGAGCTTAATTTTTGGTGAAAAACCTACATTCACAAAAAATAAAAAATAAATATAATAATTAAATTAAATATATTAAAAATTATACTTTTTGGGAAGCTTATAATAAGGAATACATACTTTGAAAAAATAAAAAAAATGAATTCATTTGATCCCCCAAAAGTTAAATCAAAAGTGGTTTTTTATCAACATTTTGATAGGTGTAAAGGAGACTCTATTATAGGTATGGTTTAAAACAAGCAGTGTTATATCCAAAGGGTTTTGATCTAAGGCAGTTTGATCAAACCTTCTTCAATTGTAATCCTTTAAATGGAACTTTTCAAGGCTTAAATCATTATATTTTTCAAAAATATGTGATTTCAAGAAAAATTAGGATGTCTCAAAAAGTGTAAACTACTATTGTGGGATAACCCATAACATGTTTCATATTTTCTTTCATCATCAAAGCTTTAATTACCATCAAGGGGTTTGACAAAGGAAAACCCCTATCCACCAACAAGCTACAAAATTTCTCTTTTAGATTATTGGAAGATCTGGATCAAGAACAAGGAATTTCAAAGTGCAAAGAAGAAGAGCAGACCTAGTAGTTGTTGATCAAATTCAGAGATTTTCGGAAGGACTTAGCATGACCCATTTTCCTTTAGTGGTGAATGAGTCCCTATTAGGGATTGAAGTGCAGTAAATTTTATAGTCTACAAGTTTCTATTTTAGGTTCAGAGCTCCCCAAACAAGTCTACCAAGACCCATTCACCTTTTGTGGTGAATAAGTCCTTGTTAACAATTCAGGAAAGTTGGATTTGGCTAGGTGCACAACATTACCTCCTTGTTTTGTCAAAAAATCTCTTGTTTCCTTATGTTTTGTGTTATATCTATACATTAAATATGTTAGACCTAGAGTTAGGGTTGTTGGTTTAATTGCTCCTCAAATTGTCATTTAGCTCACCACCTTGTCCTTGCATAAAGGAAAGATTGCAAGATCCCTAAATCTTGACTTGATTCACCTCTTTGGTTGATAGTTATTTCAAGATTATTGGGTCTCATATTTTGAATGAAACCCTAACTAGAAAAAGGGGGTTAGACTTCATAGCCTTCTCCATTTCTCTATGTTTCATTTTGGTGAACCCGACCACTTTGAACATCTCAATTTCTTATTTAGAGTGCATTCAAACCCTAGATCCTAGATTTCTTTAAGTTTACATTACATCTGGGTTTCTTCATTATACATTAGTGAACATTGCATTTTGAGTAAAATTGCATGTTTAAATTTCTTATATTCACTAAAAATATGAAAAAGTGCTTTAAATCTAATTTAGCTTTCCATCTTGTTCACATTGAGATCATCATTCAAGCATTTAGATTCAAATTGAATTCTAGATTTACTCATCTTAGTCATCATTTAATCATAGTAAAAGTTGCATTTAGAGACATCATATCTGGAAAATCTATTATAGAATTGACTATTACAGATCTGAGATTGCAAATACATAGAAATAACTTAGAAAACCTTAAAACTAGGACCCATTCACCTTTAGTGGTGAATGAGTTGCTAGGCACCCTAATTAGCAAGACTTATTGGTATGTTCAGGTGTTTTAGATACCTTTCTGATCTATAAATACCTAGACTAGGACCCATTCGCCTTTGGTGGCGAATGAGTCCCTATGCAACTTTTGACAACAAAAAAATTGAGTATTTTTTGGTTTCTAATAAGCATTTATGTCTCTGTTCTGAAATCTAAGAAATAATAGTCTAAAAAAAATTATCTTTGCATTCAAATTCTTGTTTATTTAATAGATTTAGCAACATTGGAAAAAAAATCTATTGCATATTTCAGCTATAAGTAGCATTAGAATTCTGCATTTTTATTATTATTACATTCATAGACAAGTTAGATTACATTTTGCATTCATTAGAAAACAAAAAAAAGAGACAAAAATTGCAAAAACATCAAATGAGACCCTTAGGGAAAGCAAAGTTATGTCAAGTTTCCTTTTAAAGGTTAACCTATTCCTCAAGCCTTTTAGTAGTGATGACTTTGGCATGTTAGATGAAGACCTTGAGGAATTCATCTCGCAAGGTTCATCCACTAAGGCTTTCCATGACAAAAAAAAAAAAGCAAAGACGTTAATACTACCACACCACAACTCATAATTTACCCTCCATAAAAACCAGAGGTTCAATAGAATCTTGTGTTCATCCTTGAACCACCAAAAAATAAGACTTCACTTGACAATGGTAATGCTTCACAATAAACAAGTTATAATACCGTTGCACATACCTACAATACAACGAACAATAGGCAACAACAAACAAATCTTGTTTCACTACCCTTGCTTAATCCTATCTTTCTTAGTGCTCTTCATTTGATTGCAAATAATGGAAAGGAATATAATCTTGTTGAACAGCTTAAGAATACTCCTGCTAACATTTCCCTATGGGAACTACTTCAAACATCACCTAGTTATCATAGAATTCTTCAAGAGGCCTTGCAACAAGTTACGATTCCTTCTAACACTAGTTCAAATGATGTAGCAGTGCTAACTCAAGGAATGAATGAAATCAACTTAGACATAGTTTTTCACCAGAGTGAGTTACCTCCCTTATAAATTCAGATAAAAAAAAATCAATCCTTCAATATAATAGTCTAGGTAAATCAAATCATGATAAAACAAACCCTTGTTGACAATGGTTCGGCCTTGAATGTATGTAGTGTGAGCCTTTTGGGAAAGATCAGAGTGAAAAAAAGAAAAATTAAGTCCAATTCTTTTTCTATTTGTGGATTTGATAACATAGGAAAACAACCGCTCAGAGTCATCACATTACCTATCAAAGTGGGAAACATAACATTACAAACTTTGGTCCATGTTATGCCCAAAGATCTTTGTTATAATCTCCTTTAAGGAAGACCTTGGATTCATGAAATGAATGGTGTGCCTTCTACTTTGCATCATGTCATGAAGTATGTCTATAAAAAAAAGTCTACACACTAAAAGTCGATCCTAAACCTGAAAGTTGCTTGATGACTGAGAGAGAAGGACAAGATCCTTTAGAAGCACCAAAATTTGGTACACCACAAGAAGGTACAAAAGAAGAAAAAGAACATGAAATAGACATTGATGAACTTACTAAGTTGTTGGAAGATGATTGGGGTTCCTTTCATTTCGTGCCAACATTCATGGGAGAATATAAGATTACAACAAAAGACGCTAAAAAAGAAGAAGCAATCAATGGTAACATCAATGCAAAATTCAAAGGACATATCACAACCATCTACCTCATCTACTTTATAAGAAGACACAAGCTATACAATGAATTTTGATGAGATAGATTATCAATAACCACCAAACCCAAAAGAAATGTAAATAATTTAAGGGAGAGGTTATGAGCTTGTGAAACAACTTGGTTATAATGGAAAAGAATGTGGGAAGAAAGAGAAAAGCATCTATATTCCTAAAGAGCCTAACAGACAAGAAATTAAAGTGGTTTGGAATATTAGGTACCCTTCTAAGATAACACAAGAAACAAAATGACCTTCATTCAATATCAATACTATCATATGTAACTCTAGTAAACCAACTCTCACCTTGAAGCATCCCGAGTTGATTGATATAAATTTTGATGGGTCTTTGGAATACTTTGAGGATGATGAAGATTTGAAAGAAATGCTAGGAGTCTATGATAAATCATTCACCCCTCTTACAAAGAAACAAGTTACATGTGCTATGGTTAGTTCTA
The DNA here is from genome assembly GCA_007258455.2 of Sequoia sempervirens. NCBI lineage: Eukaryota > Viridiplantae > Streptophyta > Pinopsida > Cupressales > Cupressaceae > Sequoia > Sequoia sempervirens. The sequence goes on from VDFB02303746.1 coordinate 19,862, forward strand.
AACAAGTTGATGAAGAAAATGAAAGCAATGAAAGTATCAAGGACAAAGGAGAATATAATCCTGAAATATAAAAACCAAAAGTACTTCCTCTGGGAGATACAATCAATATACCAATGGATATCAATAACAAGGAGAAAGTAATTCAAGTAGGGAAGTGCCAAGTGATGAAGATGAACAAGAAGATTATATGCAACCTTACTTCATGACTTTCCTAAACTCTTTGGTTGGACTTAGACATGTCAAGAATTGATGCTAAGATTGTAACACACAACATAGTCCTCATGGAAGATTCTAAACCCGTGCGACAGAAAATACGAAAGATGAATCCTAAGATATCATTATTGGTTAAGACCAAAATTGAGAAACTTCTTGACATTGGATTTAACCAACCTATTGATTATTCTTTGTGGATCATGAATATCGTCACAGTTGTGAAACTTGATAATCATATTAGGATGTGTATGGAATTTAGAGATTTGAATAAAGAATATTTAAAAGATGACTTTCCCCTTCCTAATATTGAAATTATAGTAGACTCGATTGCGGGACATGCCTTGTTGTCATTCATGGATGGATTTTTCTAGATTAACCAGATTTTTATCAATCCTCAAGATCAATACAAAATAGCTTTTATAACTGCTTAGGGAACATTTTGTTGGGTAGTCATGCCTTTTGGATTAAAAAGCACAAGTGCAACATATCAACAAGCTATGACATTGATATTTCATGATTGCATACATAAGATCTTGGAAGATTATGTTCATGACATTCTAGCAAAATCTTTAACTCGACAAGACCATGTAAATGTTGTTCATAAAATATTTGAGCGAATGCAAAAATACAACATGAGATTGAATTTAAAAAAGCGTGTCTTTGGTGTAGATAGTGGAAAACTTATAGGTTTTATTGTATCTCATAGGGGCATTGAGATGGACATGAGGAAAATTGATGCTATTACTAGCATTCCACCACCTAGAAACATCTCTCAATTATGTATGTTACAAAGAAGGATTCAAGCTATATGTCATTTTGTAGCTTCCTTGCTAATAAAATATTACCATTCATGCAACTCCTTAAGAAAGATGTTCAGTTTAACTGGAATAAGAATTGTAAACAAGCCTTTGAGATTTTGAAAGATTATCTTGTTACTCGACATGTTTTACAACTTTCTATGCAACACAAGACATTCATCCTTTACACTACAGCACTAGCCCATGCTCTTACAACATTGTTTACTAAACAAGATGATACTGACAAGGAACATCATGTCTATTACATTAGCTACACCTTGATTGATTATGAAACAAAATACACGATGATAGACAAACAATATTTGGCTCTTTTTTTCACTACTAGTAAACTAAGACATTATTTACTAGATGTTGAAATCCATGTCATGAAAAAGTTTGATCCCTTAAAAAATCTTTTTATTAAAACTGATTTATTAGGACACTTAGCTAAGTGACTTATGTTGTTAACCAAGTTTGAACTTAAGTTTTTCTCACAAAAAGAAATTAAAGGACAAGCCTTGACTAACCAATTAGTTGATTCTCCTTCTCCCCTAGCATTACCTAACATAGACTCATTCCTAGATGAGAATATGTTGGCTATTCAAAAATATAAAGAAACATGGGAATTGTACTTCGATGGTTCTAAGTGTAGAATGGGCTCTGGAGTAGGAGTTATATTAATTCCTTTAATAGCCAATATACATGTCATGTTAGTGTTAAAAGTAAAACACATCTCTATATTTGGGGATTCACTCTTAATTATCAAACAAATAAATGACACATATCAAGCAAAGTATGATAAGCTTGTCTGATATAGATATCTTACGATGGAATTATTAGACAAGTTTGAATCTTATATGGTAGACAACATACCTCAAAAGAACAATCAACATGCAGATGCAATAGCAAGCGCCACTTCCCTTGTATCTTCTGACGGCCCTCTCGTTGACTTCATATTTAAAGTTCAAATGATCCCTAAACCATTGATATATGATGAGAGAAAAGAAGTGTTATTGAATGATAATGATAATTTTAATGAATGGTATGCAACGATATTCAACTATTTATAAGATGGTACCTTTCTTAAGCCTACAATTAAAAACCCTTGAGCTCGTATGCAAAATCCTGCATCTAAATACATAATCTTGATAGATGTTCTATATAGAAGATCACTTAATGGTCACTTACTTAGATGTCTAAAAAAATATGAAATCCTTATAGCACTTGAAGAAGCTCATGTAGGTGCTTGTGGGGGACATTTTGGAGGGAGATCCCTAGTTCAAAAATTAATCTACATAGGCTATTATTGGAGACACATGGAACATGAATTTTTTATGTACATGAAGAAATGTCATAAATGTCAAGAACCCAAAAATTTGATTCATGCCCCCACCTCTAAAATTCATGCTGAAGTTCCTATTTGGCCATTTTCAGTTTTGGGTTTGGACCTTATTGGGAAGATATCACCACCTTCCCTCAAACATACATTTATCATTACTGCAACTGATTACTTCATGAAATGGGTAGAAGCTATCCCTCTTCATTCCACAACAACTGAGGCAATATGTCGTTTCATATTGGAACATATTATTGCTCGATTTGTTCTCCCTTCCACATTAGTCTCATATAATGGAACTTCGTTCAAAAATAATGAAGTGAAGAAATTATTGGAAATATTCAATATTCAACATCATTTTTCAACACCATACTATCCACAATCAAATGGACAAGCAAAAGCAACTAACAATACAATTGATTTTTTTTTGTGAAAAAAGTAAATAAACACAATAAAGATTGGAATACACAATTAACCTGCACATTATGGGCTTATCATATGAGTGTTAGAACATCCATTGTAAATACTCCATATAACTTATTCTATGGTGCTGAAGCAATAATTCCCTTAGAGTTAGAAATTCTTTCCATGAGAATTGCTCTTAAAGGGATCATTGATGATACTACTTACAAAGAGAAATGATTGCATCATCTTGAAATGCTTGAAAAATAGCATATCAATGTGTAACAAATATTTTTGGCATCCTAATCATTTCTAGCACTTCTAGGGTTTTCCACCTAAAAGGAGAAAGGAGGGCCAAAATGCTTGTCTACACTCAAAATCAATGCAATATCAATGGAATATGGATGCAATATACCAATATGCAATGTTTGAATGCAAGAAACTAACAAGATTAATTGATTAATGAATGGAAACTAAGGAAATGAAAAATGTTTGAAAACACATTGGGATATGCAAAAATTCCTAGAAATGAATACAAACTGCAACATAAATGAACCAAACTTAAAGTGTGCACCTAAGATATGGATGGAGACTGGAAATGGCTTTTGGAATTCTGTTGATTCTAATTTTTAGGCCAGGTGGGACTCATTCGCCATTCTGGGCAAATCAGTCCCAATTTTGTAAAACTGTTTTGAAACCTGTTTCGAACAAAAGGGTATCTAAAAATGTAGAAAACCAAGAAATGACTTGGAAGTGAGACCCATTCACCATCCATGGTTAATGAGTCCACTTTTTAATTTTTGAATATTCAAAGTGGAATCTGGAGCTCTCGACCTGCACTTTGATTCTCTACAAGTGTCTGCTTCTGAAACTCTAATTTTTGAGCCTGAAAGTGATTTTTTGTTAATATTTTTACTTGATCAATGAAGAGAAGGCTTACAAAAAAATTTAATGTAATCCTCAATTATTTCTGAGCTTCCAAGAGATCTAAATCTACAAACACACAAGACAAGAGAGAAATATTGAATGTTAAGGCATGGTGGTTTTCCTTGGTTAAACCCCTTTTAGGTAATTAAACTAAAATGGAGAAAGAATGTAATGAAACATGCAATAATGGAATTGATTACCTTGCCATGATGTTTGATCTTGAATGTCTACAACAAAACATGAAGAATTTTCCCTTGAATTTCTGAAAATTGATATCTTGGTGACTTGAAATGATGAAACCCTAAGCTGCTTGACTTGAGATGGAAGAATGATGGAAGAATGATGGATGAATAACGAAGAATGGATTAAGAGATTGAATGGGGGTTGAAATGGATGTAAAAACACTTATTTATACAAACTTGTGCCTTAGTAACTCAATAATACCTCATCACAGACCGACATAAGGTAATTTTGAATAAAAAGCCGAAAGAAAATTTGAAATATTTTGAATTTGGAGCCAAGAGGGACTCATTCGCCACCCATGGCGAGTGGGTCCCACCTCAAGCTTGTAAGTGGGTTTTGGGAATTAATTCACATTTAATGTTATTTGTTAGGTAGCTTACATTAAAAAATACACTTAAGTAAGCCTTATAAGGGCATAAAGGGGTCAAATAAAGCATAAGAAAGGTGTAAATAGTGAAATTAAGCCTAGAAAAGCATGGAATCTTGTTACAAGACTTTACAACACTTTGAAGTAGGACTTGATAAAGGATAAAAAGGTTATTTTTAGATGAATTATAATAAGAAGAGTCTAGAAAAGTGGATAAATGGGTTACAATACTTCACAACACCTTCACAAGATGCCATTAAATGCATTTGAGAGGGTCCAAGACCTAGTGTGGATGTGAAAAAAACCTCACAACACCAAATCATAGCCTCATTAAGTCCAATTTATCATCACTTATTCCCATGTCAAGAAAGAGGTCCATTTTTCTACGATACATTTAGCCCCCACTTTAGTGAGAGAATGAACTTGCTACAAAATCACACTAAAGTAGACATTCAAGAGAGATCTGAGTGTACAGATGAAGATGAAAAAGGATGACAAAGATGAAGAAGGTAGTCAAATCCTCAGGATCCAAGATCTTGATTCAAATCATCAAGGTACACAATCATGAAATGGCAAGAACTAAAGGAAAGAAAAATGGGGTGGAAAAGATGCACTCACTTTGGGGCCACAAAACATCAGGTCGTTCGCAGGGTGAGATGTTCCAAAGAAGCGGTTTAGTGAGAAATTAATTCTAGTGTGTCAGCTTCCCTCTGTATAATGAGAAAGTCATGCCAGTGTGTTGGCTTCCCATTATACTAACCATGCAAAAGTTATGCTCCTAATAGCATTGATAAGGTACCACAATGTAATGTTTTTGTAAATGTTTTTGAATATGTAAAGAATTTTGCTAAAGGGGTTTTTTCTTTGTTCAAGTAAGGTCTTATTCTTTGGGATCATTATACCTAATGTCTCCAAGAGAGGATAAGTCAATATGTTAGATCGTTATCTAGTGGATGCCTCGTTCACATCAGGCCACTTCAATTGATTGTTATTCCCTTGTCTAATCATTATCCATGGGATGCTTTGTTTGCATTAGGCCACTTCAGTTGATTGTACACTCTTCGAAGGCATCAAACCCAATGACACCACCAAGGAGAGGACACATCACAAGAAAAAGTAAATCACACTATGAAATTTTCAAAAAGATGTTGTCTATGTATGCCCCCACTTTAAAGCGGTTTCTACACACCATTATGTGAGCAATTGCTTTAAAGTAGGAGAACATGAGATCTTACTCGGAAAGCCCTATGCCAAGTCATATGTTTCCAATAGGCTATGTCATGAAGAAAGGGAGTATGTCACATGTGATTCAATCTTAAGACATGTCATCCACATCTCAAGCTTGATCTTATACATTCATGAAAGGTTAACAATTAGTCAAAAGAGACATCAACAAGTGACATACGAGGATAAGGCTTTCTAACCCTTTGCCCAACTTATTGCAGGACAAAGGTGATCCTAGAATGGATGATGGTATGCTTCCCCTTGCAGTGGATGCAAAACATGCAATAGTGAGTATGCCATGATCCTACAACTATTGCATGGAAAGGAGAAAAAACTAATGTTATTTATATGGATAAGGAAACAAAGTTTTTGCTTGATACATTTTTAATGAGATACCTATCAATTTAGGATGTACCAAGGTTAGAGTTTGCTTAGAAGAATCTTGAGTGATAGTATGGATGTTGAGTGAAGGTTTGTTGGATGGGTTGATTTCAATGAGAGGACAATCACGAAGACCATGATTTGGAAGAATGAGGTTGGGGGTATTGTGAGCTTGTTTCTTGTGTAATGGGGGGTAAAGGATGATAGGATTCTTAGGTGTGTGAAAAATAACTTCAGCACACATAGGGGGGATTAAAGGTTGGATTGTGTTGAGTAATAATAGT
>VDFB02303747.1:0-40613 GCA_007258455.2 Sequoia sempervirens
TCCCCCTTAATCTGCAAGTTAGCTGTGAATCTGTTGATTCCTTCTGGAGTTGATCTTTGAAGCTATCCAAAATGTAAAGTCTATCTCTTAGGCATTCAAAACTATACTTTGGAAATGCTTTGGTGAAGATGTCGGTGAGTTACTACTTGGATTTGCAATACTAAAGTTCTATCTCACCTTGTTCTACCAACTCCCTTATGAAGTGATATTGAATCTCAATGTGTTTGCTTCATCCGTGGAAGACTAGATTCTTTGTCAGAGCTATGGAGGACACATTGTCACAATGAATGACTATGTTGTCAACTTGTAGTTGCTGTAAATCTGCAAGGATCCTCCTCAATTAAATAGCCTGACATGTTGCTACATTTTCTGCTATGTTGAAAGAGACAATCGGCCATTTCTTTGATGCCCATGAGATTGCACCCAATCCCATGTTGAAGACATACCTTGATGTGATTTTCCTATCATCCACATTTCCTACCCAATCACTCTCTATGAAGCCATCCAATTTGAACTCATTAGATGTTGCATACATGATGCCATATTCTATTGTTCCATTGACATACCTCAAGATCCTCTTTCCTACTTGCCAATGTGAGTCCTCAGGTTCCTCCATGAACCTGGATATCAAGCTTACTACATACATTAAATCAGGTCTTGTTGATGTCAAGTACATAAAACTTCCAACCATGCTCTTGTAGAGGGTTGGGTTCACTTCCTTACTGATGTCATTCTTGTGCAGTTTTAGACCTATTGTTGTTGGTGTGGCTGCGGGTTTGTTGTTCTACATTTTGAACCATCTTAAAATCTGTTTGGCATAGTTAGCTTGTGAAATAAAAATTCCATGCACCATTTTTTGAACTTCTATCCCAATAAAATACTTCAACAAACCTAAATCTGTCATCTCAAATTCATTTTTCATCACCTCTTTAAAATCAACAATTTTTTTGTCACTATTACGAGTAAAAATTAGATCATCTACATACAAAACAACAATTAAAATATCACCTTCAACTAATTTTTGTAGAGTGTGGGCTCACTATTGCTCTTGCTAAATCCATTTCTCAACAAATAAGAGTCTATTTTGTTGTACCACGCCCGAGGTGCTTGTTTCAACCCATAAAGAGCTTCTCGGAGCCTATACACTTTGGCCTCTTGCCCTGGGACTTCATATCTAGGCGGTTGCTCCACATGCACTTCCTCCTTCAACACTCCATTGAAGAAGGATGACTTTACATCCATCTACAACACTTTCCATTGATGTTGTGTTGCAACTGCTATCATTGTTCGCACAATTTCCAGCCTTGTAACTGGTGCATATGTCTCATCATAATCAATACTAGACTGCTATTTTTACCCTTTCACAACTAGCCTTGCCTTGTGTCTTTCAATTTTCCCTTCTGTAGGACACTTGGTCTTATAGACCCACTTCACTCCAATAACTTGCTTACCCTTAGGTAAATCAGTCAACTCCCATGTTTGATTCCTTTCTATAGCATCCAATTCTTCATCCATGGCCTTACACCATTTATCTTCTTTTACCACTTCCTCAAAGTATGTTGGATCACTATAGGAGAATAGTACAAAATCTAAATTTTGATCAAAATCAGCATACCGTGTGTTGTCATAGATCTCCCTCACACTCTTTGTTTTCTTTGGCATCAATGATGCGAGTGTGGGATTTGAGTTTGCTTCTGAACTGCTGCTACTCTAACCTCTAGAGCTACTATACTGCTGACTATCAGAGCTACTGCTCTGCTGAATTCTAGAGCTACTTGTCTATTGTCTCTATTGAACACTACTAGAGTTATTGTTCTACTACAAATGACCAAAGCTACAATTTTCCAATGCTCTACAGTGGTTTCTTGTTGATCTATTACTCTCTTGAGCTCCCCCTATGTTGCTATCATCTGCAACTTCTTCATCATCAAGGGCTATTGTAACAGAAATACCCGTGGTGTCATCCACCATTCCATACCATGCTTCATTTTCAATAAATATAACATCCTTGTTGATTACTAATTTCTTAGTGATGGGATTGTACAATTTTTAGGTTTTTGACTTCTCACTATAGCCTATGAAGATACACTTTTCTCCTTTATCATCAAATTTTTGCCTGTTCTCTTTTGGCACGAGTGTGTATGCCACACACCCAAATATCCTTAAGTGTTCAACACTCCATTTTTTGTTTGTCAATGCCTCTTGTGGAATCTTATCACAGACAACTTTTGTGGGGCACCTATTTAGTATATAGACTGTTGTTGCTATAGCTTCTCCCCAAAATATGTGTGACAACCCTTTTGCTTTCAACATACTTGCTGCCATATCTTGAATGGTCCTATTCTTCCTTTCTGCCACTCCATGTTGTTGTGGGGTATACCTTGTTGTGAATTGTTTGTGAATGTCCTCATTCCTACAAAAATTCAAAAATTCATTGGAGATGTACTCTCCCCCTCTATCTATTCTAAGGGATTTTATATAGTGACCACCCTCCTTCTCAACTTCTGCCTTAAACCATTAAAACTTCTCAAAGGCTTCCAATTTATTTTTCAAGAAATAGACCCAAATTTTTCTACTGTAATCATCTATAAAAGTCATGAAATATGTATTTCTAGCTAAAGTGGGGGTTTTCATGGGTCCACATAAATCTAAGTGCACTAACTCAAGAGGTGTTTTTACTCTCCTAGAATACCCAGATTGAAATGGCTGCCTATGTTTTTTTCCTAAAATGCAAGCCTCACACTTTCCATTGGGTTCTACAATGGATGGTAAACCCCTGACAATTCCTTTCCTAGATAATAAACTTAAACTTGAAAAGCTTAAGTGCCCATACTTTAAATGCCATAGTTTGGATGGGTCTTTGATGACTGTCTTGAAAGAAAATTGTTGTTTGACTATTGACTATTGTGCAACTGTTGTGAGTGCTGACAAACAATACTGTTGTTGATTGTTTGTTGTTCCTGTCATAGACACTATGTGCATCCTGAGAGGAAACATTCTATTTCTCATCATTTGCACTACAACCATCACTCTTTCGCTACCTCCTCTATCAAATATTTTGCATTCTCCATTCTCCATCAGGATTTTGTAACCATTTTGGACCATTTGTCCAATGCTCAATAGGTTATGTTTTATATTAGGGGCATAATAGACATCTAGGATTTGCTGCTTCTCACCATTCTTCATTTGGATATTGACAACACCTCTTCCAATGATGGGAACCTTCTCATCATTTCCCATTTTGATTTTTGTTTTATATTATTGTTTATGGAGGAAAATAATTTCTTGTTACCACTCATGTGGTTGTTGCATCCGCTATCCAAGTACCATACTTCATCATTGTTGCATTCAACAAGGTTGCAAACAATGAAAAAATTTGATTTTTTGTCATTTTCAACTTTGTTCTCATTTGCTACATTAGCATTTCGGCCTCAATGGTCACGCTACTTCTTTCTACACTCACTAGCATAATGGCCATATTTGTGACAGTAATAACACTGCACATTAATTTTGTCAAACCTCTGATTCGAGCTGATATTCTTCTTCTGGTATTGGTTTACTGACTGTGAGTTGCTTGGCTCCTCTATACTATTAGAACCTCCTCTTCCAGAATGTCTTCTTCCTCTGCCTCTTTGACCTCTACCTCTGTTGTTTCTTCCTCTTCCCCGACCTCTTGCATTGGTCTAAGCTTTGAATGCTTTCTCTAAGGAAGGAGCATATTTGTTCAACCGCTACTCATGGGTTTGTAGTGAGCCCATCAGCTCATCTATATTCATTTGAGACAAGTCTTTTGCCTCTTCAATGACAACAACTACATAGTCAAACTTAGTAGGTAGACTTCTTAGGATTTTCTCAACAATCCTTTACTCTTCCATTGTTTCTCCATTGAATCTCAACTGATTTACCAAGGTGGAGACTTTACTATGGAAATCTGAAATAGACTCATTATCCTTCATTTGTAGAGTCTCAAAATTTCTTCTCAAGAGCTGGAGCTTAGCTAACCTCACTTTGCGAGTCCCTTTATAACTATTTTGCAATATATCCCAAGCTTGTTTTGCATAGTTTGATGTTGCAATACATGGGAAAATAGCCTTAGTCAATGTTGGCTCAATCAATCTGAGGGCTTTTGCATCCTTCATTCGGCTCCCCTTTAATTGATTCTTTTGTGCATTTGAAAGGGTTGCAAATGCACTTGGGTCTATGATATCATTGAACCAATTTGTGACCAACTCCCATATATCATTTGCAACTAAGATGGTTCTCATCTTTTTATCCCATATATCATAATATTGTCCATCAAAATTTGGTGGTTGCTTCCAACCTTTGTTGTCACCTCCTACCATATTTCTCAAATTTGAGAAGATTAAACAATGCCTAGATAACCTATGGCTTTACCAAAGACACCCACAATAAACTTACTGACTTGGTTGCCCAAAAAAATAGGGCTTTGATACCACTTGTTGGGAGGGGCAGGGGTGCAATAAAACAAAAAGTCACTGCTATGATAGGATGGATAGAGCATAAATAAACACACAAAATACACACAGAGGCAACAAATCGTTAGCAAGTCAAAATAGATAGAGATTAACTTTGCATATATTCCATATTTGCTTCATAATACAAAAACTCATAGGACATGCTCTATTCACACTACAAAAATAAACTTAAACTAACTTGGATAGATGTCAAATACAAAAGGTGCTACACTCACACCGAAATATGCAAGCTGCTACAATCCTATAGCTGTAGCTAACAATGTGTTGCATCTGCTAAAACATTCCTTGTGCTATTGTTGTTTCCTATTATGTGTTGAACATTCTCCACTTCATCTGTTGGTACAGGTTCTTCACTTCAATACCAAAAATATCATCTTCTTACTTACTTTCAACAGTTGTAAAGACATTCCTTTTTTCTTGTCTTGCTTCAAGCTCATGAGAATGAGTGCTTAGTTTCAAATTTCAAATTTACCAAATTTCATTAATTGTTGTAGGTATGTTGTGGTTATTGCAAGCCCAGAAATAAGCACTCCTTTTCAAATTCCAAAATACCTACCAAAATTCAATGTTGATGATATACGTTGGGGCAAGCTAATGGTCTTCAATCTAACATGGGGCTGACTTGGAAAAATTTGCTGACTGCAGAATATTATATTCCAACAAAAATTTGCAATGTTCCAAGCACCGACTGTATTTCCAACCACGCGCTCACATTATAATCCCATAACAGTATTTATGTTGAGGAAATTTCTTTCCTTATAAACCCAAGGATGCAAAAATATCAACTTTGAGGTGTAAAAGACTAAATCCCATAGTCAATCTGTAGTGACAAAAGGAAAGGATCTGAATGAGTACAAATGAATTCAGTGAAGAAGCATCAACGAATGCATTGAAGACATAAGCATTCCCACATTCTAATCAAATTTAATGTATTTGGATTAAGATATTTCCAATACTAATTGAATGATTCACGCCACGCCCAACAAACAAAGATGGACTTATATGCCTAACCAGTGAGTAATTGAACTCAATACACAAAAATAACTTATAAGGGTCGATGGTAAGTATAAATTAAAGGTCAACTTGCAAGATACCATACAGTGAGGATGACTTGTCTGATTAAATCCAAGAAGAGAAGAATGCCAACAAAAAAGAACAAAGTAAGCTTAGGTAAGAATGAATTTGATATCATAACATTGGTGTTGGAAAAGATTAAAAACCCAAACTAGATTCAAACAATTCCAAGTCAGTGGTTAAGGCAACATAAATTTTCAAGCCCCGATGATGGATAATTAAATTTCAAGACCTTGATTAAATGGTGTAGCCAAGCACAAAATGAACCAAGGCATGGATGAATTTATTGTGCAAATGAAAATAGTTGTTATTTCCAAAATCATGATTTTCTTTCCCTACAAGATATGTTGCTCTAAATCAACACATCCACACATGCAGGCATAATTTGCTCCATTATCATACCGCTTCAAGAACTTATCCTAAACAGAGAAAATTTATGGCAGAAAATGGAACCTAGATTAATTCGTTGGATGGGTTGCCAACTGATGCAGAGCTTTCCAACTCCACTGATTAACTTCAACACTCTTCCAAGCTTTTTCAACCATTGTTAAGCCACCCAAATCCAAAACCCCAAGAAACCTTTCAAGAACCTCTGCCAAAATCAATTTTCAGAAACCCCCAAAAAGGTTGTTCACGACAAGAAAAAAAAATAGAATCAGTTTTTCCTTCCAAGAAATAATCCCATTGCCCCTCTTGTGTTAACTTCAACTTACTTAATAATTGTCTCCATTCCTTTATTCCATTAATTTCTTAACCACCACCCTAACTTTGTTGCATGCCACTTCTATTTTAAATTTCATTTAATATTATACTCCAATAAAAAAACTTTCCACCACACTTCAACTTATAATGATATCTTTTATTAGTTATTCACAATAATTCTTTTTAAATATTTTATTTATTAATTTAATTTTAACCTTTAAGCTTTATTTTCGCCACACCAAAGAAAATATTTACTTATTTTAATATTTCATTGAAATCATAAAGTTCAATTTATAAAAATCAAATAATTACTTTAATATTATTTATTTAATTTATTCTACATTCATATAAAAGCTTTTATTAAAGTATTATAAGGACTTTTAAATCCAATGATCCTTAGATAACGAGACAATCAAGCAATCAATCATCAATCAAATAACTCAGAACATTCCTTCAAGCAATTAAGTCAACTAGGCAGACCAAGCCTCAAACGGTAACATGGTCAAGATGAAACACGAGGGGCATTACAATTTGTAGTTGTCATCACCTAGAACAAAAAGGAGAGAAACAAGGAAAGGTCTTAGCCCACCAGTAAGGATATGTTCTACACCTTAAAATCATAGGCCTACAAATTTTATACCAAGAAGTCTAGATCTAAATCCAAAAGCACCAGAAATTCCATGACAATGCAATTTGATTTCATGCCATTTAATGGGGGAATCCCATTAGACCTTTCTCAACATCATGAAATATTTATGGTAGCCCTTATAATCTTTCATTTCTTTACTAGAGTATAGAATATAGACAAAACCTATCAAGCATATTTAGCATGTGGCCACATTATGAGCATTCACAATATCAATACTAACAATGTGGCAGTTAGACTCCAAGTTTCATCATTGAAAGTGAAAGCTTAATAGCGGTTCAAGATTTTGTGTAAATTCAATTAGAGCATGGGACCGAATAGGTAAAGTTTTGGTAAACAAAAAATAGCCTAAAAGCTAGCCACAACAATTACAAATGCAAGGAGATGTTTTTTCAAAGGAAAACAAAATGTTAGCACAATTTCATTCAATATTTTGGAGCATATGAAAAGGAAAATGTTAGTATGTCAATGTGGGACTCAATATCTCTTCTTAGGAAAAAATATTTGTTACAGAAGTGCTTATCTATCATTGCCTTGTCAAGTGAGCCTCCTAGAGAGCAACCTAGATTTTCACTTGCTAATAATCCTAAAGATAAAATCGAACATCAAACCCATGATATCTAAACACATCCATTTTATATATATTTGATTATTGGCTAGACTCTTATCCACAATTGTATGATTCACTCAGGATCAAGTAGCTATATAATTCCTAAAAAAATAGTTGATAAGCTTGGTATATGATATGAACCTCTCACTAAAGGAATAGTATATTTGGATGGTACAACCATTAATACTATTGGAGTTATTGAATATTTGAGCCTCACCTTCCATGCTTGTCCAAAAATTTTCATACCTCAAGACATTTATTTCGTAGATCTACAACCATATTTTTCCATATACCTTTCTAGAGACTTCATTGAAAATTTGAGAGGCTATCTATTTATTGATTGGTCACACATGTTTTATAGAACAAGGTATGGCACTAGGGTGATAGTAAAATTAGAGACTATAGAAAAATACCATATAGAGCCATATGTTCTTAGTATTTTTAATGAAAAATTTATTATTCACGAGGAAGAGGAACAACTTGTTGTCCAAGAGCCTAATATTCTCATAGAAGGAATATTTGATTTTTTTTAGATGAGTGGGTAGCTGAGAATTATGATTCTGATCCATTCAAATACATGGAAGAAGTAGGATTTGGTATCTTTTTGATTCATGAACAAGACATTGTTGTCCCTAACTTGGTAAAAGAAAAAAATAGTAGTGTAAACATTAATCAAATGAGTTTTGACATTGTGTTTTCATTGATAAAGGAGTAAAAATGGTTTTGGTGGAGGAGAAAAGCTTGCGTCTCCTATAGGTGGGAAGTACTTTCCAAATTTTAGGTTTACTTTCATTTGCACTAAGAATGTAATAGATTATGAAGCACTTATTCATGGTCTAAAATGGGAAAGAAAGAGGAAAAACAAGTGTTTACAAGTTTTTGGGGATAGTGAACTCATTGTAAATAAAGGTCTAAATGTCTCAAAAAATGACCTACTCAAGTATTATAGACATAGATTTTGGGATGTTAGTGGAGAATTTGATGGTTCTAACTTGTTTTTTGTACCTAGAAATGAGAACAAACATGTTGATAGCTTAGTTGTAATAGGAGCACAATATGATATTTTGAATGTCATTAGTAATGGTAAGGTACAACAATATGTAAAAGTTATGATAAGGCATTCAACACCTAATAATAAAATGAATTAAAGAAACCATTTTATAGTGATAAATAAATTACAAATTTTTTGATTGAAGAGGTTAAGTTTTCAACTACTAACCAAGAAAAATTGCAGAGAAAATATGGTAAGAAAATTATACAACTAAAAACTAACAAGTTTCCCAAATATTTGATCTCATTGGAATCATTTTTTTAGTTTTGGTGATCAGGCAAAAAAAGAACAAGTCAACATGCAATTCAAACAAGATCACTATGAATAGGTAAGCATTTTTAAAGACAAACTTTTAAAGTTGGTTAAAGTATTTACAGTTGAAGAAAGGGTTTCTTTCATTGAAATATGTCAAGAGTATGATGATATTTTTGCATAGAAATATAGTGATTTGAATGGGTTTGACCCTAAAATTTCCAAACACAGTATTGATCTTGAAACCAATGCCAAACATGTAAGGAAAAAATAAAGGCCATTGAACCCAAAATTAGAGCCACTCATGAAAATGGACTTGGACAAGTTGATAGAGGAAAACATTATTTGTCTTATCAACCACACCTTTTGGTTTTCCATTCTAGTTTTTGTTAGGAAGAATAATGGAGAAATACGAATGTGTGTAGACTTTAGAGACCTAAATGGAGAATCTATCAAATATCACTATCTAATGTCTTCTATGGAGAAAATATTATAGGTTCTATTATGTTCTAAGAGGATTTCATTGTTAGATGGTTTTTCACATTATAATCAAGTTTTGGTAAAACAAGAAGACCAATATAAGACTTATTTCACTACCAAATGGGGTACAATGGCATATAGAAGATGTCTTTTGGATTATCCAATGTTGGAGCAACTTTTCTAAGAACAATGGACATGGATTTCAAGGGCTGATAGATAAATTTGTGCTGATTTATCTTGATGATACAACTATTTTTTCCAAGGATGCTAACAAACATTTCAATCATCTAAAGAATGTGTTTGATGGGTCCAAAAAGTATGGTGTTTCACTTAACCCAAAGAAGAGTATTTTTTTGTTAATAAATGTAAAATTCTTGGTCATGTAGTGTCAATAGATGGAATTTCTATTGATCTTGAGAGAATAAGTGCTATATTAGCTTTTCTTTTTCCAAGTCACAAGAAGGGTTTGCAAAGCTTCCTTGGTAGAATAAACTTTGTGAGAAAATTTATACTTGATATAGATTATCTCTTGAAGCCATTAATAGTTGTGCTGATGAAAAATGTTTATTTTAGCTTGACAAAAGAAGGAAAGAGAATTGTTGAGAATATCAAAGAACCTTTATCATTTGTACATATATTTATTAATCTTGATTTCTCTAAAGACTTCATCTTGTATGCTTTTGTAAGTATAGATACAATCTCAGCCATGCTAGTGCAACAAAATAAGGAAGGTTTGGACTGGCCAATTGCTTTCTTTAGCCAAGGATTGGAAAAATATGAAGAAAGGTATTATTTTATTGTAAAAAATGTGCTAGCTATAATTGGAAGCCTAAAAACATTTAGTTATTTTGTTTCAAATAATAAGATAAATTTGATGGTTGCTCACCCAAGTGTCAAAGACTTTTTCTAAACAAAGATTTGAATGCTAAGAGATTTGGTTAGATAACCAAATCCATGGTATATAAAATTCACCAAGTTAGTAAGAGGCAAAGGTTTGTGTGAACAATTGGTTGGTAAGTTATTGAACAATCGAGAGATTGAAGAAAAGGTTATTCTTGTGCTTAATAATGTATATCAATTTTTCATCTCCTTCAAGTTAGGTACATGAAATGATGAATTATCTTAAAAAATATGAGTGTCCTCAAGGTTTGAATAATGTAAAAAAAAAAATATTTCAAGCAATCCCTTTTGTCCTTGTACATGGAATCCTATTTAGAAGAGGCTTTAATGGTGTGTTGTTAAGGTGCATTGAATCTTATCATACTAACAAAGTTCCTGAAGAGTTTCAAGATGGAGCAGATGGTGATTATTTTGCACCAAGAACAACCCTTAAAATAATGAAAGTTGGTTACTTTTTCCCTAATTATACAAGGATGCACATAGATGGGTAATAAGGTGAAAAAATTATATTATATTTGCAAGAAAGTCTAGAGGTTAATAGCCTTACCATTGCATCCACTTTAGGTAGAACAACTCTTCATCAACTAGGGCCTTGATTTTATTAATCTCATTAATCCACCCTCCTATTCAAGACACAAATGGATACCAATAGCATCTAGTTACTTTACTAAATGGACAAAAGGAGTGGAATTGAAGGAAACAAATGAAAAATTAGTCCTAAACCTCCATTAAGATTTAGTTTTTAGGTTTGGAACTCATGAATCCATTATTTTGGGATATATAGTAGCTTTTATAGGCACAAAAATAATTGATTGGGTTGTTAGAAATGACATTTTTCAGTGATTCATCTAACTATTACCCACATGGTAATAATTAGGCTGAATCTACAAATAAAAAATTGATTAGGGTCATCAAAATATTAGTAGAAGACAATTAGAGGGCTTGGCATAAAAAACTAAAATTAGCTATATGGGATGATAGGATAACTCCTAAGAGGTCTACACATGATTCAACTTATGTACTTGTATATCAAATAGAGGAAAGGATACCTATTTCAATTGAGCTACCAACACTTAGCCTCATCAAAGAGATGGAATTGATGGAAAAAAATATAGTGGAAATCAAACTTATTGAGCTTATTGAGTTGGAAGAAACAAGAAAGAAGGAAATGCAAAATCTGGAGTTTCATCAAGAACAAATGAAGAATACTTTTAATAATAAGGTAGTTCCAAGAGTTTTCAATGAAGGAGATGTGGTCCTAAAATGGGATGAGTTAAAAAAATAGGCTGAAAAATCACACTAAATTTAATGTCATGTGAAGTGGTCCTTTTGTGATAACAAGTTACAATATGCACAATGATTTTCTATTATCCAAACTTAATGGAGAAGAACTACCAATCCCGATTAATGGAGTTCATCTAAAGCATTGATATTGAGGTAATGATCTATAATTGTAACATAGTAGGATAGGTTTTTTGTCAATAAGTGAACATTGTAGCATATTTAATTTCAATTTTTTCCTTTCCTCCATGTCTTGATGCATAGTTAGTTAAATATACTAAATTAGAGGACTATTTGGGTCTTGTTTAGGTTTCTTGGTCCTGTGTTGTTGGTCTATGCCTCTCTTACTTGTGCCTTTAAATTTCCTAAGTTCCTTTCAAGCCTAAGTGACTCTATTACCCAAATAATATACAAGGTTACTAATCATATAGGTTTTAGCAAGAAAAACACCATCAAAGGTCATCGAAAAGGTTGCCAATTTTTTAATAAACTTTAGTAATCTTTAAAGATTTGGCTAAGATAGTTTGTTTTGGGTCATAAACATTAGAAATATTTAAATAAGGCATTGATCATAGATATGGTTTTATTTCAAATCTTAGTCATAAAAGGAGGGTTTTAATAAAATTTATTGTCAAAATCCTCTTATTTACCAGGTTCTATGCCCAAAAGAAAAAAATAAAGCTTCATGTTGCAAAAAAATATAGAGGGAAAAATATTTTAAAGAAAATTTTATCTTTTGTTGAGCTCAAATTTCTTCTTGATTTCTCCAGGGTTTCATGGGAAAATAGGCTCTACTTCATGTTGTAAATCAATGGTGACCATTAGGAGTTTATTTTCTTGAGGTTCATTGTATCCAAACTAGGCATTTTAACCATCTTTTATGGAGGAAAGAGAGTTAAAGGGAGTTGTAGACCTTTTGAGGTAAGGGGTTCTTAGTCATGCCCAACCATGAAACCATGCAGAGTTGAAATGTGGAGTTCTTAATGCATAGGTTTGTATGCTTGACCATTTGAAACCGTTTCACTTTCATCTTTCTTTAATATTTTTAGATGATGAATGCAAGAGACTATAGGAATTTAGGAGTTGAAAATATATGCTCAAACCAGTATTATTTATAAATCATAACAAGAAAATAAATAGATGAAAAAGTCTTCATGATAGATGAAATGGTATTTGTGGTATGAGTTTAGTTTCAAACTCAAATAAAATCATATCCTATGCTCATATCCATTTGAAAATCATAATGAATAATCAATTCCAAAACCTCACCAACACATCTAGGAAATAATGAGAGTCAATGATACACAGGTTTCAAAATATAGTCATATAGATACATTAGAAGCTTCAAATAAATGGAAGCATAGCATTGTATTTCATAAGGCATATGCATCACTAGTTCAACCTTAAAATAATAGTGTAGTGAAGTCAAAGAAGATGATTACATACTTAAAATCAAGACAAAGTTACTAGGTTCATAGCCAAATGGCATTGAGATCTTATCATGAAAGATAGTGCTAGTGGAAGAGTTCAAAGATAGGAGATTTGGATGAGCCTCCAATAAAGGGGGTCAACCAATGATGGATATTAAATATTCCCAAGTTTCTAGAATGATGATAATTAATTTGAATTCATGACTATCAAAGAAAATCCTTATAACAAGAACAAGACAAACCTATCAAAGGTAGAAATAATCAATGAAAGTTAATGAATGAAATGGTAGGAAGACAACCCTTCTTAAAAGATAGTCATACCAAACATTGGAAAGAAATTTTTTTAACATGATAGTAGCAATATGAAAAAGACAACCACTACATAGTCAAGGGTAGTCCTTACAAAATAAAGGATTTACAAGAATCAAAAGGCAATAAAAATCTACATAAATATGGAAATGGTGATTAGTTTCAATAATAATAGATACGTAGAGATTCAAAGGAAGATAGTATTTGAGTTTGAAATTCTGAGAGATAAAGTAAATGTTGAAGATAAACAGAGAGTGAAAAAAGACCATAAAAGCTAAAGGAGTGGATGATCTTTGTGATAGTCATGAGAAGCATGCAAATCAACCTTGCATAATCATCAATATTCACTATCAAATCGTACTAAGCCTTGTGCCTACATTTGTGTGGTATTATGGAGTTGGTACATGTAAAGATACATAAAAACCTAAACCATGTCAATTAACACATGTATACAAGAAGACATGTTGATCAAAAGGAGCTCATGAAGACTCATATGCCATAAATAAATTAATAAATTTCATTGAATACTAAAACTTACTATGTAAAAGGGAGATCGTCTTGTAACAAGCATGAATACTTATAAGAGATAGAAAACGAGGGCTATCATGTAAGGACAGTCTTATAAATGATTGACATTCAAAGACATATGATGGTAAAGAATTCTGAGGATGCATTTTTTCACCAATATCAAAGAGTATAGTTCATAGAGACAATATGAGATCAAGGATCAATAAGGAAAATGTACACAAAGGATGAAGACCTACGAAGTGTCGAGAAGATGGATAGTCATCATGGATTTTCAAAGGTGACAACCCTCTTTAAACATGATAGTCCCCAAGCATAGAGGTGGATAGTCAAAAATGACTAAGGACTCATGAGGAGGTAGACTTTAGGGGGGTCAGCCCACAATACTATGTCCCACTTTTTGGCCAAGTTGGACATTAATATCAACACTTTTTGAACAAAATTTCACTTTATGAAACCTATAGCAACTAAACCATTAATAATTTGGAGATGATGTGAATTAGTGACTTGTGAGGATTTTTATGTAGATTCTAAGTATATATTATTAAAAAAAACTAATAAATTGTGATTTTTTTTACGTAACTTTTAATAATTTATTTTTCATAGTAAACAACATTTTTCAAAAGTGATATTTATATCATCACACAAATTTTTTATTGAAAGGATAAAATTATAAATTTTAAAATATAGATTTTTAATATCAATATCTAGTGCATGGATATTTTTTCATATTTTTTTATTCCATAATTTTTTAAAATTAATTTTTGAGGTCAAAGTAATTATAATAAGGACATAGGTGTATCTCACCATGCATAACTTCTTTTCTATGTATTAAAATTATTATTATTTTTTTTGATGAAACAAGAACATCAATACCTAGTGCACACATATTTTTTAGAATATTTTTTCTCTATTTTTTATTTTTTACATGTGTGAAACAAATACCTTGATGTTTAGTAAAAAAACAACATTCACAAGAAATAAAATATAAATATAATAATAAAATTAAAATATTTTAAATTATAATTTTTGGAAAGCTTATAATAAGAGATACATAGTTACAAAATATAATTTTTAATTGAATATAGTTAATCCCTCAAAAGGATAAGAAAATGTTTGTTTTTCTAGCATCCTAATAGGTGTGATGGAGACTCCATTGTGGCTATGTTTTAAGACTAGATAGATTATATCCAAGGGGTTTTGATCTAAGGGAGTCTTATCTAAACCTCTTCAATTAAAAAAATTTAGATAGAATCACTCAAGGATTAAATCATTAGTTTTTTAAAAAATATGTGATTTCAAGAAAAAATTAGGATGTCCCATTTCCCAAGTTTTGGGACCCATTATTATGAAATGACCTGAGGATAAATCACAATGGACTATGGAAAAGAAGGTGAATAAAGAGGAATGATAGAGTTGGGTTCCTAGTAAGACAAGGACAAGATCATGATCATAGGAAAAGATAGTTATATATTCTTTTTATTAGTTCATGAAGTGGAAAAAGTGTAGATTGGGTAGAGCTATTCAAAGTGGCGAGTTGTGAAAATCACCCTAGGTTGAAGAATGACAATCACTTCAAATTTGACAAATCAAAGACATATGTTGATTAAGGAATCTTTAGAAGGTGGTTAGTGACAAAAGAGAAGAAGTATTCACGACATTCATGTAGACTATTTAGGCATAGTGTTTTGAAACCTTAAAATGCAATCTCATATTCATGGAGGACAATATTCTATCAAAGGAAAGATAATGGCATATTTATAAAGAGAAATACAAGATGAAGTGTAGACACTGAAAAAGTCCCGATTGATACTATGCATCTAATTATGATAAATTAACATCGTTTCTTCCTAAATCACTTCAAATTCATCATTTAATTGAATAATCAACATTATTTAATTAAATTCAACAAATTCAACTATTAATCAAATAACTAAATTTATTGATTAATTCATCCTTCTTCTAAGTAATTATTCATCATATTTAATTAAATCCTCTCTTAATCCTCTCATTTCATTAAAAATCAATCAAATCAAATGTCACATCCCCTAATTCAGTCCAATTAATTAATTCTGGATTAATTAATCCTAAATCATCTTTCTAATAATCATTTATCAATTCCTCCATATTTTAACTCCTCGAGAGTTAAAGCAACCATGGTCAACTAGCTAGGTTTCACATAAAATCAATTTCTTCTAATTATCTAATTATCTCAATTATCCTCACAAAGGAATATTCTTATTAATATTCCCCTCAACAACCTCTCATTCAGTTCCCTCCAAAGGTTTTTCAAAAACCTTTCACATCTACAATAACTTCTCTTACAACCTTTCAAATCCTCTTACATCCTCTCAAATCTCATTCAATTCCTCTTACACCAATTTCAAATTCTTAACCATCAACATTTACTTCTCTTCCATCCTCTTCCACTCACACATTTCCCAAAATGTGCTCCAACTTCCTTCAATAGAATTGTGACACTTGGCACATTCTAATTGGCTCTCAATTTATCCCACATTCACCAATTTCCTGCATTCTTCAAAACTTGGCTTCTATAAATAGAGGCATCCTTTTCACAATATGTATCCACAACTTAGAGCATTATCATTATAGGCATTTCACTCCATAGCTTTTCATCATTTTCAAGCAATTTAACTAGATTATAGCCATTTTCTTACTTAGATCATCTACACTTCATCAATTTTATCAAAGGGATTGGGAAAGGGCTTCTTTCCACATCAAAGGAGCACCACTCCGCTTATTGGATGGAGGTTTATCTAGTTTTACTTAGATTACATGATTTATTTAGTTCAATTTTATGCTATTTCATGTCTTCTACTAATTTTGGTTAAATAATTTCATAGGGAACATTAGATTTTCTTTTTAACATGTTTGACACTTGGTTTTTTATCTCTTTTTAGTTTGTGTAAGTTTGGTGTGCACATTTTGGCGCTAGAAGGAGGGCTGATCAACTTTACATGTTCAATTTCACTTGATTTTCCCACTTTTTGCAGGTACAGGAATGTGACACTGCCTTTCTACAAATGTGACACTGTAGAGTGTCGCTTTTTGTTATACAATGTTGCATTCATTACATTGCACCACATATGCATGCCTCTATTGTGTTGCTTTTGATTTAATGTCACATACACACTCTTTGTGTTTTGTCTCACATGCTTGTCACAAAGCACTACTTTTGTAATAGCACCACATTCGCGTTCTTTGCTTCTGCAAAGCACCGTTTTTGCACTCACGTGAGCGTTGTATTTGTTTTTTAGCACAAAATTTGACATTTTTCAAAGCGTCACATTTTCATTCCAATGTTGCATATGCAGGAAGTAAGGGAGGATCAAAATTTTAAGACAAAAGCATTTTTCAGTTTTCTTTGTAATAATCTAGGGTTTTAATTTCTACAATTCATTTCCTAGGACCAACTAGATTCAATTTGGGCTTAAAATTAACCTAAAACTCAAGCTTTGTCAAATTGGTTAAAATTGAACCTTAGATAATTACTAGAATTTTGAGTTTGGATTAAAATTAAACAATCAACTTCATACTCAAATTTTATGTTATAAAAAGAACTCATTTATTTCCTTTGAGGACTAAAAAGATTTTTTGTTTGTTTTGTTTTGTAATCTTCTTTACAAACTTGTTTCATTTAAATGTGTATGCACTTCTCTCACACTTCACAGTGATCTTAAGAATCAAAAGAATTTTCGTGAAATTAGGTTGTCTAAAAGATTGCCCCCACATTTCAAATTTGGGTTTTTAAAATTGAACAAATATTGCTAGTGTGAGAAAAGTCATAGTGTGTGTTCTCTCTTTGTTCATGCAAACAAAGATGATCAAACTATGGATGTACTTACTCACTATTGTTCACCTTTAGAGGGAATGCCTTGGTGGGAAAAATTTCTCACCCCAAGGGAATGCCCTAAGCAGTAATGAGCATAAGCCAAGCTCTTCCAAATGGCTATATAAATTTGTGGTTATGATAAAAATTGTAAACAATGGGAAGTGGTGTATGATAGCTCTCCCCCAATATCTTTATGATATGTAAAGACCTTTTTCTAAGGGTTGGGATACCTCTCACAAGGTGTTTATCATTGTAGCCCCTAAACTAGATACCCTTATTACGAACCTTTGTGTAGAAGCCAAAATTCCCTAATATTTGTTGGTGTTAGAAGGTTAGACCTCTAAAGCCATCCCACATACTTTTGGTTCTTTGTAGAGATGAATAATTCATCATGGGATATTCATGAGAACTCAAAGTTTGGATGACTCATAGAAGTGAGTATCATGGGGGGAGCCAGTGTGGTCAAGCTTCTAATCATCCGCTCTAAATAAGCATAATTGGAGAAATCCAAGTGGGAATTCAACACATATTTTATTTTCTATCCTACGGTTGTGAAATTTGTGAGTCAGTTAAACATTTTTCTTGGATCCCAAATGTTAAAAATAGTCATTCAACAAGGGCATCAAATTTCAAGCCCTTTAGAAAGAGAAAATACCTTTGAAATGTCCAAGTATTACTACTTTTCCCTAAGGATTCTATCCTTAGAGGCTTCTAAATATTTGGGCTTATATCTCAATTTTCTCTCTCTAAAGTCAACATTAGGAAACTATTGCCTTGATTCTCTTGATTTCCACATAATGGACCTTGTGGTATGAAAATAAAATGAGACAAACATTTAGTTGAAAAGATAAGCAAGAAAGTGTTTGTGGTAATTATAATCCATTAAGAAAAAATAAAATACAAATTGAACCCTACACGTGTTTGCTCAAATGATATCCTACAAGATAAAAGTCCCAAAACCAAAGTCTATCAATCGTCACAAACATCTTAGTCCAAGAAATCTCAAGAAACATCAGTCTATGCTTTGTCAAGTTAGAGAAAGATTTCTCTAGAACTTTTACAAATGTGCATCAAAGGACAACCCAAACTTGTACTCATTTTATTATTGTCAAAATCCAGCTCTCTTCCAATGTTTTGAGTATCTCACTTAGTAGGGTTGAAAAGTTCTTGGAAGTATAACATGTTATTAAATACCTAGGTCTTGTAAACAAAAGTATCTCTAGGTTCACTTAGGATCAAAATCAACACCTTCATTCATCCCAAAACATCTATCAAATCCCATCTCACAAATAACTCTTAGAATCTTTGAAAAAATCCTTCATGGTAAACTTTTGGTAATCCTTCAAATAAAAAATCATCTTGCTTGACTAAGTGTGTGTGGATGAATCCTTCTTCATACAATTAGTTAAATTATCATCCTTGTGAACGAGTTTATTCCAAGATAACATCCAACATCTTGGGGTTTATGTGTTCACTATCCAAATCAAATCCAAATCAAGTCAAAAATAAAAAAAATAAAAAAGTCCTAAAGTCTAGTATCCCTCTGAGGTTTCTTAAGAGTTAAATCATTCACATAATCCATATTGCATTTATCTCAACACCACCATTTGATCCTTAACATCTTAGATTATCTTTTTTGTACCTAAATTTTGGACCAACCTAAGGATTTAGAGGTTTACCTCCCATATTCTTGAAATTTGATCCTCATTTATTGTCCAAACTAGATCTCAACACAAGAAAAACATGGAAGCAAACAAGAATCCACTTCAAGTGACTTGAGTCAAAATACACTTGAAATCAACCCCATTGGATCTAACAATCCCACACTCAACCTTCCTCAACTACCTCAAGATCTTCAAGAGGGAGGTTGCCAAGTGGAGGATGTCACCAACAATATCCTTCACAATACATGTTAGCATTAGCAAAGTAAGGGGCTAAACTACCTTCTGATTATGATGTGACCACTATTATGGAACAACCTCTTGGGAATATGCCACCGGTATCACTCACACCTTCCTTCCAAAACATCATCCAACCCATCCCACAACCAACATCATCTCATGCTCCAAGTGAACCTATGGTTACCAAGGGAAGTTCATCACTTCATGCTCTTCAAACACATACCCTTTTAAATAACCAAGACTTAGGTGCAAACACCATCTTGGGTCTACCAAATACCATTCCTCAAAGCATCCATATGTCCCACTCATCTTTCATTTCATGAACAATCCAATCACTTTCACTTTCATCACATCATTCCCTTATACACAACACTCTCCCCATGACTTCACAAGGACAAGTGGGTCTATTTGGACAAGGGGGAATCTTTGATCCCTCATCATCACTTTCTAAAGGAAACACACCACCCATCTTCCCACCATTTTCCCCACTAACATCAACATTCACACCAATCCTTGGTTTAGGGCAACCCCCTTTACCAATCCTCAATCAACCAAATCAAAAAAATCATTTAATCATGAATCAAATCAACATACCAAATCCTCCAAGCTGACACTGATATTGCAACACCAGGAGGCACCAATCCAAATGACACAATCAATCACTACAATTTATATAACACCTCAAAATGTGGTTTCCCAAGGACCTAGAATATCAACTACACCGTCTACCACACAACCCATTGTCATCACTCAAACAACTCAACAACCACCTCAACAAAATCTCATCACAACATCTCACACCATTCTGAATCCTCCACCACCACCACCAAACCCAAACATGGAAAATCAATGTAGCATCATGCTGCAAGCTACCCATCAAGCCTATCAAAAAGCATTCTATCAATTCCAAGCTCAAAAATCCATGCAAGTTGTGCAACAAGCTGCTCAAAAAACATAGGAACAACAAGCTGTACAAAATCACAAAAGGATTCCCAAGCACAAGCTCAAGCTTTATTTCAATAACAACAAGCTGCCCAAGTTGAACAAGCTGGGGAATCCACACAAGCCACATAGGCTACCCAGGTTGTGCAAGCTACCCAACAAGCCCAAGCTCAGGCACAAGCTTAGTATCAAGCACAAAAAGCTCGAGCACAAGCCTTGTTACAACAACATGCTTATCAACAAGCTTTGCAAAAATACCAAGCACAACAACAAGCATCTCAATTACAAGACCAACAACAAACATTGTTGGCACAACAATAGCAAGACCAACAACAAGAATTATTAACACAACAACAATTGCAAGCATACCAACAAGTGTTGGTGGCACAACAAAAATTGCAATAGCCTCCCATGACCACACAAAACAACCCATGGTTTGTCACTAAAACAATCAAACCACCACAAAACACATTCATCCCACCACCTAATGCACAAAATGATGTGTTTGCATGAATTAAATTTCTATCACAATAAGTAATAGACCTACAATCTGGAAAAACCACAAAAGAACAAGAGAATTTGTGCCCTTATCCATTTGATAGAAGCATTTTGATGGTTCCATTCCCACAAGGGTTTGAGATACCTAAATTTGAAAAATATTGTGGGACTAGTAATCCTAAAGATCACATCAGGGAATTCCATATCCACTATATGGAATTTTCATACAATGAGTCTTATCTAATGCAACAATTCCCTTAGAGTTTGGTTGGTCCAGCAATGGAATGGTTTTCTCACCTTCCTCATGGAATCAAGAAGTTCCAAGAAATTGTGGACTAGATCATATAGAACTATTCATTCAACATAGGCATGGATGTGAGTCTAGAAGAATTATCTACTGTAAAACAAGCCAAGGGGGAAAATTTTGTGTCCTTGCAATGATGACAATCCAAGTCCAACAGGAGCAAATAGGCTATGCTCAAAGAATAGCAAATTGGTACTATCATCGCTAATCTTGAAGGGACCTTGTTCTTCCATCTGAAAAATGCAATGCATCACCACATATGACCAATTGATCCCCAAGGAACTCAACAACGAAAGAGCCCTTATTGCACAAGGGGGTACACCTCCTTATCAAAACAACTTTCCACCAACTAGTCACAATGAAAAACCTTGCCAAAGAACAAGAATGTTACTAACAATGGTGTTGTTGATGCCAAAGTTATCATCAGTGACCCAAGAAAAAACACATGCAAATATATCAACAACCACAAGTCAATAACTAAAATAACACACAACCCAACACATCATCACAACAACCCAACAATCAAGTGGTCAATAACATGAATACTCAAGGGGGACCACCCCGAAGGAACAATTACCCCCCTAAATGGAAATACACACTACTTGGCGAAATGATTGAGTCTATCATGCAATGTCTAGTACAAGAAAACTCATCAAGATTATTGTTTATGACAATTATCAAGATCCTGAAGTTAAACTACCATGGTATATAATGAGAAATAGCTCTACAATTTCCACAAAATAAAGGGACACATGATAGCCAGTTACATGTGACTTAAAAATCTGATTCAGAACCTCGTCAATGAAAAAATTGTAACCATTAAATAACCTGTAGGAAATCAAGATCTCAAAATATACATGAATCTAATGCCAAATCACAACAAAGGAAACAACAATGGTAAGGCAAAGTATAATAATGTGAATCATGTTTACAACCATGCTCTTGCATCCTTAGATGAGTGGGTTACTGTTGTCAGTATTAAAGGATCCAGAGCTGATTGTGGAGTCACCACATGTGGTGGAAAATTTACCATTCCAAGACCACCCAAGGCATATGCCACCAATCCAAAGTCAATTCCCAATGGTTATAATGTCCTACATCAATTAAAAGGAACCCCTACCCAGATTTCCATCATGAAATTATTAAAAATCTCACCAGCACATAGGGAAATCCTAGAAAAAGCATTGGCTACATCCTCCATCCAAATAGATCTTGATGCAGACCAGTTCCAAGCTATGGTCAAACATATCACCACCCCACATCTCCTAATATTTTCTAATCAAGACTTCCCAATGCAACCATCTCATAACCATGCACTCCATCGTGTTGTCCTAGTCCATAAGAACAAAGTCAAAAGATTCTTGGTGGATGGAGGTATAGGTCTAAATATTTGTACTCTTGAGCTAATGAAGAATCTAGAATTCTCTGAAAATGACATTGAAAAAGGTAAGGGTATTACTATCAGGGCATATGACGATCAAGAATGGGTGTCTCAAGGCACCATTCAACACCCTATTCAAGTAGGGCTAGCAATCTTGGAAACTACATGCCAAGTCCTTGATCTCGAATTACCTTATAATATTTTCCTTGGGTGCCCATGGATTCATGGGATGCAAGCTGTCACATCCACCTTCCATCAATGTGTCAAGTTTCCTTATCAAAATCAAGAGGTCATAGTCCATGGAGATCCTGAACCATTTTATTATTGCAAAAATATAGAACCCAAGTACTACAAGATCCCTTAAGTCTTAAAGAATGATGAGGGACTGACATCTCCATACATAGACCCATCTACCCTAGACTCCACTTTTGAGAAAAAGACACCCTCCATTCTAGAAATATTTGATATTAAATTCATTATCAGAGATAATGGGTGTGGGGACTACAAAATGAAAAAGAGTTTCTTTGTAATAGGAGACTTACCTCAATCTCCTTGATCTCAAGGAAAACCCCAACCGATTGACACACCATCTCAAACCTTCAAAGTAGACCCATCTAGATTTGAAAGGTGGGGGTACCTAATTCAAGAAGTGGTAGATGAAAAGGATATATCAAGCATATTATATCAAGATGAAAGGCCCGTACCTGATCTTCCCATGGACAATGACAACAAAGGACTACAGTTAATGCAAGGATGGGGCTATACCAAAAATGAAAAGCTTGGGAAAAATGATAATGGCCTACTAGAACCTATCATTCCTAAGAAGTGTATAAAGAATCTTGTCCTTGGATGTACCCCTCTAAAGATAACCATGCATGGAAAAGGTGCCCCAGTTAAAAAAGTAAAATCTCCTACTTAGTTACTAGTGTCCATTGGTTTACCTTTAGATAACTTTAGCTTTGATAAAA
Organism: Sequoia sempervirens; assembly: GCA_007258455.2. Lineage (NCBI taxonomy): Eukaryota > Viridiplantae > Streptophyta > Pinopsida > Cupressales > Cupressaceae > Sequoia > Sequoia sempervirens. The sequence goes on from VDFB02303747.1 coordinate 23,604, forward strand.
CCAATGTATGTGACAAGGACCCCATCACTGACCTACCCATGTCATTTGAGGATTCCTCTCTTTTCATGATCAATACCCTATCCTTCAAACCAAGTAACCAGACCAATGAGCTAAAACTTGTCTACCCCCAGCTCGTCAATTACAACCAATGAGGACCACTGATCTTAGACATGTTCAAAACTTATGAGGCTCTCTTAGAATTCATGGGACTCTAGGATACTCTACCATGTGGAGATCATAAAGATGGGTTCAACATTGAGTTGGACACACATGCATACTATGGGGAAATGATTAAATCCCTCAATCACAAAATTGAAAATTTAAGAGTAATATCTAGGTCTTTAAGTGAAAACCACACTGTGGCACTTTTTGACCCAAAAATAGTAACAAAGGACATATCCAATGGTGAAAACCTCTTTGAGGTGCCAAAGGATGAGGGATTCAATCTCCCCCTTAGTTCTATTCATCAGGAAAAATTAGTGGTCTTGCAGAGAAATGTAATCCAGTCAACCTAGGAATCGAGGAAACACCACACATCACCTTCTATGCAGAATCACTTTTGATAGAGGAATGGGAACTTCTAGCTGCATTTCTAGGAGAAAGGTAAACTTTGCATGGACCTATGCTGATATGCCTAGTCTTGATCAAGAGGTTGTGGTTCACCATCTAGCCATCTATCTAGAGGCAAAACCAGTAAGACAAAAGCTAAGAAAGATGCATGCATAGATAGCATTACTATTCAAACTTGAATTATAGAAGCTCCTTGATGTTGGCTTCATATGGCCAATTGATTATCCACAGTGGATTTCAAATCTTTTACCTATTTCTAAGCCTAGTGGGGGTATCTACATCTACACAGACTTCAAAGACCTAAACAAAGCATGTCCTAAGGATGATTTCCCTCTCCCAAATATAAACATTATCGTGGATATGATGGAAGGAAATGAAATTCTATCCTTAATGGATGGATTTTCAAGGTATAATCATATCATGATAGCCAAAGATGATCAGCATAAAACAACTTTCACTTGTCCATGGGGAACTTACTGTTAGAACATGATGTCATTTGGGATAAAGAATATTGGGGCTATATATCAAAGAGCTATGATGCTAATCTTCCATGACATGATACACAAAACTATAAAAGAATATGTGAATGACATATTATCCAAATAAAAGAAGTGTCAAGATCACATAGCGACACTAAATTCCATCTTTGACAAGCTAGAAGAATACAAGGTTAGGCTCAATCCTAAGAAGTGTATCTTTGGTGTACAATCAAGGAAGGTCCTAGGGTATATTGTATCTATGAGGGGGATCAAGATAGACCCTACCAAAGTCAAATAATTTCTCAAGATGGAAGCACCAAGAACATTGAAGTAGTTAAGGGGTTTGTAGGGAAGACTCCAATCCATTCATTAGTTCATAGCACAATTAGAAGATAAGGATATCCCATATTCTCATCTACTCCACAAAGGGGTAACATATAAATGGGACAAGAAATGTGATCAGGCATTCAATAAAATCAAGGAGTACTTGTTGACACCACCAGTCCTTATGCCACCAATTCCAAACAAACCATTGATCCTATATATATCAGTAACAACAGTAGCCCTTGGGGCTCTATTAGATCAACATGATGAAAATGTGAAAGAGAGAGCTATTTACTATATTAGTAGAGCAATGGTAGGACATGAATTGAATTACACATTCATTGAGAAGGTTTTTCTAGCAGTAGTATTCACTGCACATAAGTTTAGACACTATATATTGGCTCATCAAATTAAACTCAATGCCAAGATAGATCCTCTCAAGCATCTACTTTCTAAAGCAACACTCGCAGGGTGAATGGCTAAATGGGTCATGATCCTAATAGAATACAATATTGAGTATGTAGAGTGAAAGGCCATTAAGGGACAAGTAATCACAGATTAGCTAGCAGAAGCATCGATATATTTAGAGAACCCATTGATATCAAAATTCCTAATGTGTCAATCTTTAACCTAAGCATAGAAAATCATTGGAAACTATATTTTGATGGATCCTACACACATAATGGGTTAGGAGTATGAGTCTTCTTCATCACACCATAAGGGGATTGCATACCAAAGTCATCTAATTTATCTTTCCCATGCACAAACAATATTGGAGAGTATGAGGCTCTTATCATAAGACTCAGAATTGTAGTACAATGGTAGATTATGGCACTTAAGGTCTATGGGGACTCACAGCTTATCATCAACCAGGTCAATGAGGAATACCAAACAAAGGATGAAAAACCAACCACATACAATAAATTGCTGGAGACTCTCAAAGAATTCTTCATCAACATCACATTTGAGAAAATACCAAGGGAAAAAAACCAAGAAGCTAATGTTATGGAAACAATCGGATCACTACTAGATATCACACACAATGTCCATAAACATGAATTCATGGTAGAGAAACTTCTAATACCAGCTTTCGAGGTACCAAAGTCTGAATTTGTGTGTGAACTCATTAATCTTGGTGATCCTTGGTACCATGACATATACACCTACTTAAAAATAGGAGTCCTCCCTCCTGATATCACCGCAAACCTTAAAAAAACATTTGTTAAGAATTCATCCCATTTCATTGTCTTAGGTTTCACCCTATACCATAGGAGTATCCAAGGAACCATGTTGTGATGCCTTAACCCTAAAGAAGCTTTGACAACTTTAACTGAGGAACACGATGGAATTTGTGGATCACATTCGAGTGGTACGACCTTGGACAAGAAACTACTAAGGACTAGGTACTACAGGCCTATGATGGAGAATGAAGCTCATGACTATGTCTAAAAATGTTTACAATGTCAATAGCATGGGGACCTCATCCATGCACCAACATAGGAGATCCAACCGATTATAACACCTTGGCCCTTTTCATAATGAGGGCTCAATATCATCAGCAAAATCACTCCCACCTCATCTAATAAACACAAGTTCGTTATCACCAACACTAAGTACTTCACGAAATGGGTAGAGGCCACCTTGATAACCTACATTATAGGGAAGTAGATATCCAAATTCATTCTGAACTACCTCATCTATCGTTACGGTGTTCCACAATCCCTTATCTTAGATAACATGACACCTTTCAAAAACTAGGATTTTTAAGAACTATGCCAAAAATTCAATATCCAACATTGCTTCTCCACCCCATATTACCCCTATGGAAATAGCCAAGTTGAGGCTACTAATAAAACCATCTTGAAAATCCTAAAGAAGATAGTCAATGAAGCTGGCTGTGACTAGCACCTACAGCTAAATCCCACCTTATGGGCCTACCAAACAAGTATCCGCACACCTATATGTGCAACCCTTTTCTCCCTTTTATTGATCAGAAGCCATCCTTCCCATTGAGATCAATCTCCCATCCTTGAGAATATCATTGCAGAATCTCATTACTGATGAAGAATATCAAGTTTCATGATTGAACAAGCGATAACTACTAGATGAACAATGCATGGATGCCTTGAACCATCTACAAGTCTATCAGAATCATCTCAGGTGAAGCTACAATAAGAAGATCAAGAATTATACCTTTCAAGTCAGAGAGCTCATGTTGAAATAGAATCAAAAGAATGTGCCAAATCCAGACAGCAAGGGAAAATTTGAGCCCAATTGTTTGGGACCTTTTATCATCATAGAAAGTTATAAATTAGGAGCATATCAACTATCTACACCAGAAGGTGAGCCTCTATAAGAGCCTATCAATAGCTCCCATATCAAAAAAATTATACCTAAACTTGCAGGGTATAAATCCAAAAATCAAAAACATCAAAAAATATAAAAAATCCAAAAAAATTGAAAAAAGGATTGAAATCAGTAAAGAAAAAATCTGTCCTCTAGTGAAAACCACTTCGGTGGCACTTTGGGCAAGTACCTTGGTGAAAACCTACCAAACAAGCACCTCATGTAAATAAGCACCTTCCATCCACCATGATCTCTATAGCTTGTTCTGCATTATTCATCCATCGCACTTCCATATCTTTGTCCATCAGCCATCTACATTTGCATCATAGCTTGATCCTATGTGTATATCATGATCCCTCCTAGAACTACTTGGTACATTCCTAAGGTCAGTTTGTTCTACCTATATCAAAGTAGTCTATTGCACCACGCTGGGGGCATGTTCTTATATTGGATCAAATTCATGTATATTCCTAAAATCTTCCTTAAATTTAGAAATCCAAAAACATTCATAAAATCAAAAATCCCCAAAACATCCAAAACATATCAAAAAATCCAAAAACAGGTTGAAAAGTCAAAAAAGTAAAAAAATAGATTTGTCTTGTTGAACTACGGGTCTCTGAGCTCTGAACATAGGTAATACCATCATCGATGTGGCCCCAAGACACATTAGGTCAATCCTTTAGGAATCTATCACAATAAACTAGCAATCCATTTGTTCATATCTCATCAATAAACAAGTTTGTTTCAGTTGAACTACGTGGTCTTTGTGTGTATAACATAGGCAAGGCTAATCTTTGATTAGTCCCTGAGGCACCTAGGATAGGTCCTTAGGTTAGGGTATTGGTCAAAATCTTAGAAAACACAAAAAACATTAGAAATTTTGAAAAACAAAAAAATTATAAAACATCTTAAAAATACCAAAAACAACCTCCAAACATTTTAAAACATCAAAAAAATTCAAAAAACCCAAAATCATCCATCACATTTCACGTTCACCCAAAATAAACATCCACTCATAATAAATGATTGTCATATTTTCAAACTTTGGTGAAACAATCGGGAATAGATCTAGCAAATTCAAAAGTAGAAACTCAAAATGTCAAAGGTCTAAAGTCTAGGTCTATAGGTAAACAAGATGGTTAACTCTTATCAATAACCCATCATCTAGTTAGTCCCAAAATCATCTGATAACATCATTTCCTAGGATGCATCCTTCCTACAATGGGCATCAACATCAAACATCACCATAGTGTAGTCTTGGCTAGAGGTATGAAGAACATTAGCTTGTCTATTTACTTGATCTTTGTCTTAATGATTTATCTTATTTGCCTCATTCCAATGACCTCTTGATGATGTCTAGTCACAAAGTTTTAGAGAGAAACGAATGGGTAATTGATTATTATCTTTAGTCGGTTTTGCTTGTTGGATATTCTTGTAATATAACCTTGGTCATGCTTACTTTGTTTGGTTTGTAGGGAGGGTGTTTTGGATGTCTTGTTGACTATTACCTGGGAAGGTTTTTCCTCTCTATGTTTTGGTTTGAGATGTTTGAAATATCTAAACTACATCCTAATAGGGTCTTGTATGCCAGGTGTGAACAAGGATACTCCTATCTAATTATCAAGTCAAAATCCATCACACTGGGTACAAATGTCATTCTGGTTCTTTATAACTTGATGCATCATATCTATGTGTGTTATCAAAAATAAGGTAAGTAAGCTCTTTATGTTCCCAATCTCTGATAAGCAATCATCATTATCATCATCATGTTCTAACATCATCTCAAAGTCTAGGGTTGATTTATCTTTCTTCTATCTTTTCCATATACTAATACTAACATGGTATCATGAAATTTAGAAATAAAAACATCTATATATGCACTCATCCTACAAACCATCAAAATACTGCACATATCATCATAATAGGAAACATCAATCATCTCACATACATGGCATTGATCATATCATTATCAATCATAATATAGATTGGTTATTCTAAGAATCTCATAAACCATACCTTTGCATAAAACATCCATTGCATAATCATATAAGCATCATCATAATGATCACATGCTACATCATCCATACATGCATCGCACATGGAAAAGATACTGAAAAAGAAGTCAGGTATTATTAAAATCATCACATTTTGCATCATGCATACATACATATTGCATCATCATATAGCGTATAAAAAAGATACTGAAAAAGAAATTGAAAATATCATTGGATTGCATCCATCATCCATTAGAACATAAATACATTTGCATCCATCACATAAAAGTGCATTTACATAGATCCATCATGCATCGATAATATCGCATCACAACATAAAATAAACATTATATACATCCATCCATATATATATACACATCATACAAAATAAAATAGCCATCACATTATATAAATGCATCGCAAGTCATCTCATATATATATATACCAAAAAAATTGAATGTCATGATACATTGAAATCATATATGTAGTATCATAATCAAATATACTAGAGGCTAGTCAAAAACTCAGCCAATTCAAATGTATACATATCATAAATCAGGCTGTACAAAAAGTGTGTCCAAGTGTATTATCAATATCTTGAGCTTCCCTCACTCTGTCTGTCTCTATGATGGCTACCTCGGCTCTGATGGTGAGACCCTGATGGTCTCCCTGATGTGCCTGCATGAGGGGTCCTAGTGGGAGAAATATAGCTAAGATGGGAGAAATTTGGCTCCCATCGCCCCTAGGCCACAACTCTGCAGTACACTACCTTGTAATACGAGGCCTCCTGCATCACTCAGCCATACATCTTGACCAAGACCATGGCCTATCCCTATATCTATTGTGCTACAACATCTAGCTACTGCCTTTGTCTTGTCTCTAGTGCTAAGGCCATGTTCAAATCCTACCTCATATGGCACTCCTGCACCACCTCCTACCATGCTTGGTCCCTCTCCTAGACCAATATTTGAATCTAGGCCTGAGCCTACTAAAGTTTCCCTATCAAAACCTAAATCTACACCTGCAACACTACTATCTGATCATCCCTAGGATCGAGACTCAATGGTTGTCTTGGGGGTGGCATGTGTTGATGTGGTTGTTGGTGTGGCTAGACCAGTGGCCTTTGTCTGATGGGTGGCACCAATGGTGGGATTTTTCCATCATGATATCCACCCTTGTCCTATCCATCCTATGACAGATCTCCTAGCTACTATGGAACTTGTCCAATCCTGGGTCCTCTAACCTATCCTCTAGCCATAGCCAGCACAACTGGCAAGGTGAATCGAATAGGGGCATGAGCCCACCAATATGCATCATAATCCTGGGTAGTCCTTGCATCCACAGGACCATCAAAGTATACCCATGACACTATGACTAGTTTTTTGAAGTCATCAATCACCTATTGAGGTGGGATCCTTTGTCCCCAAGCTACCTCTCTAGTCTGCTAAGCAAATATGACTCTCAGCTTATCATCTGGGACATCCTATACCTCCCTGAATTAGTGAGCAACCCTATTCGGGAGGTACTACTTGACCATATAGTGCTCCCTCCCCTACATATATTGAGACTGCTAATAGTAAAAGAGATGATCATTGTCATCATGCCACCTAGAAAAATGGAGCCAAGGCCTCGACCAAAATACTCGCATCTCATCAAGAACTTACCTCTAGTGCAAGATGCATGTAATACCTATGTAATGGATGGTGGTCATCTCCCCTTATCTATATGTCATAGGATCATCGCGGTCAATCTAGATGTCTACTATCTATGGCCTCAAAATGGGAATGTGCTCATAGGCCCACACGTGAAGGGTAATGCCTGCTCCAATGTTGTGAGCTCCGCTATATACAACTTAGTGCATATCATGGTACAAAGAGGCTAGGACAATTGGCCCCCAAGTGTAGATGGTCATTTCTAGCATCATTTGGAACCAAATGATCCCCCATCCAACACTGCATGCTCTATCTTGTTGATCAAGAACAAGGACTCCCAAGATCAATGCACTAAAAAAAATGGTCAAATCAGGGGAAATCCCCTCATATTGGTCAAGGTCTATCTAGCTGTTGTCCACCTCATACAAATCAACATGGAATAACTAGAAAATGGCATCACCACTGACCTCAACACCATAAATAATGCAGTCACCATGAATAGGGATCCTCAAGATCCACCATACATCTTCCAAGGTCATGGTGGCCTCGACAGTCGGTAAGTGAAGTGAAGAGGTCTCACTCCGCCATCTCTCCACAACCACTATCATTATCGCAAGGTGCATCTACACCTTAGGCATCTGGGAAATATGGTCAAATCCAATCATGCCAAGGAAAAATAGGGCATGCTTTGACAAATGTCTCCCTATGCACAAGAACCGACTCCTATGCTCCTTTGAATGGAGCGCTAGCAGGACCTCCTACAACCAAAACACCCATGTCATCAAAATCAATCACCTTGGCGCATTTTCAAAATTTAAAAAATCCTTCAAAAGGAAAAAGTGGGTTGGCATGGTAAAGGCAGTGCGACATTTGCAAAAGTGAGGCTCTGCATTTTGCAAATGTGATGCTATCCTCCAAAGGCAAGTCAGAAATTTCAAGCAATGCCAGATCCCCCTAGGGTCGTGTGACACAATATTGCAAAGGTGAGTCAACATTTGTTGTGTGACTCTGGAACCATTCAGTGTCGCATGATGCTCTCGTGCAAACATGGTTCAACATCTGCAAATGTGATACCGCTCGTAACAAAAGTGACACCCAAGAGGACCGCTTTTGGTCACCCTAAAAGACCCCTAATAAATGCACCAAAAACATGTAGAATGAGAAATTTTTTGAAGGGCATACTAGGGGTCATGCATCCTGAGGCCATTGGAACTCACGAACCTGATCCGTCTAATGTCTGGGAAGCACATGAGCCACCATTTCATCAGCACCTCAAAGAAAAATTGCCTAAATCTCTAAAGGTCAAGTGTGCAAATGATTTGATAGTGACCCTCTTAACCCCTTTTATGCAAAATTTTTAGGGTTTTATGGGTATTTTTTTAGGGTTTTTCAACCCATTTAATCCATTTTTTCCCAAACGAAGCCCATTTTGATCTTTTTTCGTCGTCATAAGCCTAATTTTGCATCTCGTGGGTTGTTTTCCACTCTTGAATCATTGTTAAATATTTTTCGTGAGCTCAACCAATTTTTTTGCAATTTTCGCTCAATCTCTCAAGGGGGTAGTATAGCAATGTAATTCCTTTCGCTGGGGTAGCAGTGAACCATCCAAAGAAAAATAGAATTTTTTTGAATTTTGATCATGGAAGCATTATTCTTTAAACTGATGTAGCAGGTGCTTCGCTTCAAAGAGCGGAAAAATGTAGACACCAAAAATGTCATGATTGATACTATGCATCTAATTCTAATAAATTAACACCATTTCTTCCTAAATCACTTCAAATTCATCATCATTTAATTAAATAATCAACATTATTTAATTAAATTCAAATATTAATCAAATAACTAAATTTATTGATTAATTCATCCTTCTTCTAACTAATTATTCATCATATTTAATTAAATTAAATCATTTAATTAAATCCTCTCTTAATCCTCTCATTTGATTAAAAATTAATCGAATCAAATGCCACATCTCCTAATTCACTCTAATTAATTAATTTTGGATTAATTAATCCTAAATGAGCTTTCTAATCGTCATTTATCAATTCCTCTAGCTTTTAACTCCTTAAGAGTGAAGTCAACTATGATCAACTAACTAGGTTGCACATAAAACAAATTTCTTCTAATTATCTAATTACCTCAATTATCGTCACAAAGGAATATTTTGAGGAATATTCCTTTCAACAACCTCTCATTCAATCTCCCTTCAAAGGTTTTCAAAAACCTTTCACATCTATAATAACTTCTCTTACAACCTTTCAAATCCTCTTACATCCTCTCAAATCTCATTTAATTCCTCTTACACCAATTTCAAATTCTCAACCATCAACATTTACTTCTCTTCTATCCTCCATTCACACATTTCCCAAAATGTGCTCCAACTTCCTTCAATAGAATTGTGACACTTGGAAAATTCTCATTGGCCTTAATTTATCCCACATTCACCAATTTCCTCCATTCTTCAAACCTTGGCTTCTATAAATAAAGGCATTCTTTTCACAATATGGATCCACAACTTAGAGCATTATCTTTATAGGCATTTCACTCCATAGTTTTTCATCATTTTCACATAATTTAGCTAGATTATAACCATTTTCATACTTAGTTCATCTACACTTCATCAAGTTTATCAAAGGGATTAGGAAAGGGCTTCTTTACCACTCCCCTTATGGGATGGGTGTTTAGCTGATTTTATTTAGATTACATGCTTTATTTAGTTCAATTTCATGTTATTTCATTTTTTCTAGTAATTTTGGTTAAAGAATTTCATAGGGAACCTTAGATTTTCTTTCTAACATGTTTGACACTTTTTTTTTGATCTCTTGTTAGTTTGTACAGGTTTGGTGTTCACATGAATATATCCCAAAGAGAAAGGTTTAGAAGGGATAGTGTTGATGTGGTTGTTACACACACAACAACATGTAGATAAATACTTGCTATTTGAAAAGAGCCTATCTATCTTGAAAGAATCACCAAATTTGGTTTAGGAATTTGGTTATCCCAAGGCTCAAGAATGTTAGTTCTTGATGTACTAGGTTCTCTTAGGGTTTTTTGTGCAATTATTGTTTTAACATAGGGGGTTGTTGGCATCCAAAGTTGCTTCCAGTGAACAATTAGTGATGTAAAAATCCTAACATATAATAATTGTATCACTTTTAAACTTTCAATAATTAAAAAAATAATAATACTAAACTCCACAAGATGAAGGTAAGAAGAAATAAATCCTAAGAAGTTAATTTAGCTGGTGGTTTTTATGCACGCATTCACTAAGAAATAAATAAGCTAAAACATCAACTATTTTGTATTTCACTAGATTGCTTCATAACTACATACAAAATCATGCAAGAGTTTAAAGAAGAGAACCATACACCACTAAAATAGAATCAAAATGCACACAAACTTGATGCAGAAATTGATTCTTCCAATAAGAATGAACAACTTATAGTTACACAAAATATACGATTTGGAGTAACCTTTCACTTACTTCAACATTACCAATCTCTACTATAAATACAAGATTTTATGCTAGAATTAAAAAAAGAATGAAGTAAAATAAATTGATGATGTTCCAATTTAAGTTTATCATTTTAGAAAATTATGATCCTTCGAACCCATAAACCCACCATCTTTTATAGAAAAAAGGAAAGAGTTAGTAGGTATGTCTTGGGGATCATCATGGAAAAATAGGCCATGAAAGTGGAAAAAAATTAGAAAAATCAGGAGTTAGGCAACTTTAAAAATTTATAAGTTATCTATATTGTTTCAAAAAATGTAAGAATAGAATATGTAGCAAATTGAATATAGTTTCTAAACTACTAGGTTTAAAAAAATCTAATTGGTGAAAATTTGAAATTTCAATGCGGGTAGTACTTAGTTTTAGGGAAAAAAATAAGAAATATTGTCGTATGACCACCCTCACCACAATAAATTGATAATATTTTTTTATAATATTTTATATATAAGTAGAGAATCATGTCTGATGTGATGCTTATTTTTGTAATTTTTCTAAGTAAATAATTAATTATGAATTTTTATTACAAATTTTTAAAAATATAAAAACTTCATTATGTCGACCACCTGCTTGGTCAAAATTCATGAAATTCATTTTTTATTTTTTAATCCTATAGTATGCAAATAATAGAGATGTGACATGTTTTTGATTCAAAGTAAACCAATTTATATTGGTGGAAAGCTAAGAATCTCCTTTAAAACCCTTTACGTTTCATCAATTTTGGGTAAAAAAGTCATTAGCCACATACCCATCATATTGCCACTTTTGGCCCATCATGATCATGCACATACCCTAGTTATAAAATCACATGGCTAGATAGAAAAAGACAAATTAAAAACATGTGGCACTACAATATTCACTATACACATGGTAAATGCTAGGTCATCACTCCCAGTAAAATATCAGATTTATGTTCCATTGCTTCAATCCATGCTTATAATATTTTGAATCTCAAATAATTTGAGTGGAAAAAATACAAGGGCACCTCCAGTGGCAGCAAGCTTCAAAATCCCTGAATTTGTGTTTATTATCTCCCATAATGGGAAAAATACCCATGTTATCAAAATCAGCAAAAACCTCTACTCATTGGGAAAAACATCCACATACTAGAGCTTCTCCATTTTTATCTAAGATCTCTATTACTTTTCAAGAAATATAGCTCTCATACCAACACTTGCATCTATTTCCATATTTAGCAACCTTTCGGTTACCTACATCAAAACATAAAATTACCCCATAAGTGAAATATCATGCATTTAATTATTTCCAAAATAAAACATTATCAAATATTTTCCTCTAGCCAACTTGACCTTCCCTAAAGCATGATTATGACCATAATAACTCTTTTCTTAGCCCTTTTCATGCTTTTTCATTTTTACGACTTTCAAGAATTTCTATATTGGAAGGTATTTTGAGGATTATTAATGTTACAAAAAGTTATGAGGAACTTCTTATGCTTCAGGCTTCTCTTGAACCCCCAATTACCTAATTTATTAATAACACCCCCTAACTGATGCATGTGCTACAAAAAGCATTATTAGGGTATGTGTAGGATCATCATGAAAAAAATAGGCCTTAAGTGGCAAAAAATTTAGAAAAATCAGCGTTAGGCAACTTGACGTAAAAATTTGAATAAGTTATCTATATTATTTCAAAAATATGTAAAAATAGAATTTGTAGAAAATTGAATGTAGTTTCTAAACTACTAGGTTTATTTTAAAATAAAAAAATCTATTTGGTGAAAATTAGAAATTTCAATCTTTGTAGTACTTAAATTTCAGTGAAAAAATAAGTAGGTTAATACTAATGATGACCACAAAAAAATGATAATATTTTTTATAAAATTTTAGATATAAGTAGAGGACTCATGTCCCAATGTGATGCATATTTTTTTGTAAATTTTTCCCATGTAAATAATTAATTATGAATTTTTATTACAGCTTTTAAAATAAAAATGTGTATGTTTGACCACCTTAACTTGGTCAAAACTTCATGATATTCTTTTTTTTTTTTTTAATCCTATAGTATGTGAAGCATAAAATGTGGCATGTTTCAGATTCAAAAAATGTGATACATTTTGAAAGTTATAGATGTTTTCAATCATCTATCAATTCTGACTTTAGTCACAATTCAAATAGAAAATGAATAATTATTATTTATTAAATTCAAAGTAAAGCATAATTTATATTGGTGGAAACCTAAGAATGTCCTTTAAAACCCTTTTCATTTCATCAATTTTGGGTAAAAAAAATTCATTAGCGACATACCCTACACATACCCATCATATCGCCACTTTTTGGCCCATCATGATCCTACATATACCCATTAATTAACACGTTTCCCGAACAACTTCTCCCTCTTCCTTGGAATTAATGTACCAAAATAAAACTCCCATTTTATTTTCCAAGACATAAAATTTTGACCTGTACCTCTTACCAACTTAAAACCACCTTTGGGTCTGCACTCTTATGAAATATTTGCCCGATTACATAGCCTGCTAACTAATTTTGTTATAGACCACATGGGTTATTCCCTACTTACTTCCAACTATGAAATCCTAGATGTTTGGTTTTGATGTAGGCTATTTCTCTAAATAATTTCACCTCTCATTTAAAATTTTATTCACCACTTGACATTGTATTAGCCTCTCCTCTTTAACTCATATTCTAGGCCTTCTTAAGGGTCCCCATGTTATTTTGATGACATGGCACATGTTATGAGACCACATAATAACTAGAAACCATAAATAAAAAAATTTAAAGAAACCAATAATATACTAAACCCAAATTTCTATCTTTGTAAGAAAAATACTTCCTCATTTCATTTAATTTATATAATTAATATGGGAAACATAAAATATCACAAGGAACATAAGTGTATTCTTTGATTAATTTCCTTCCTTTAAAGACTAGTGAGAAAGAATAGATAGATACCTATGTTGAACTACATAGTTTGCTTTAACCTTTTAAGAAAACTATGGATAGATCCTTGTTGCTAGTGAAGTTTCTTTAGCCCAAACGAGGTTATAATTCTCTCCAAGCCTAGCTCTATTGCCAGTTAGATGTCTGTAGCCCTAATAGAGATATTTGGATTACCTAAATAGTTGATTTCTCTCTTGGTGTATCTTTTTAATTTCTATTTTTTTCTTTTGATATTTCTTTGGAACTCCTTTTCAACTCACTAGTATTGAAGCCTACTATTAGGTTGGGAATTATAGTTGCAGCAAAGGAAAACCTTTAGATTTCTTACTCAATATAGATATCTATTACCTTTTCAATAATCCCAAAATAACTTAGATGTTTGAAATATGTAATCCCTTCAAAAGTTTTAGGTAAACCATATTAATTATGAAATCTAACATAATCATGAAATCATTCCCTCCAACCAAGATTCCAATTACATTTTAACATACAATTTGATCCTTTTTTATTATATTTTGTGTTGTTACTATTCCCTTTGAATTTTAGCATGTTTTCCCTTTATGTTTACTAGGCCCATTAATGCATCTTTTGTGTGAATTAATCAAAGTGCACTATCCAAAAACCAACTAAATTATTCATTATCTAAGTGAAACTGAGCACTAAAAATGGTTATTGATACTTATTTATTAATAAGTGTCTTTTCTAAAAACCCCTCGTACACCTGCCTATACGTGAACCAACCAACAATTTATCAATATTTTTCCATGTGACCCATAATAATGCTTATAATCATTACTTTTATTCACACGATTGCTCAAGGTTTTAACCTTCCAACTTCACACTCTTTCTATAGTTTATTTATTAAACATAGCCTTTGAATGAACATACAGATCAAGCTTTGACATCATTCATTCTTACTTAAGGAACTTAGATGATGATTGTGTAATTCTGAAGGAACAAATGAAATTTTGCACTCACACCCCTTGCTGAAACCTATTACAAATGTACAAACTTAAATAAAATTTTAGTTTATTGGTATCAATTGTTGTGCAACACAAGATAGATGACACCCTAGAATCTCATACATATTTTTTATGAGATCCTTTCATTAAATGTAAAATTACCACACTTGTGTTGTATTATGATGTCATTCTGCATTTTATACTCTATAAATTTGCATGGAAATCACATAGTAGAATTACCTTTTACTATTGTTTCTCTAGTAAACTTTGTTTAATAGAGACTTTGATCTATTTAACCAAATTGAGAAGGAATTCCACATTCCTTAGTCATATATGAGCCAAATATTATAGAAATTTTTCTCATCAGTATTTGTATAACCTAGCTCACCCTTAGAATGGTGCTTGGAGATGATTTCATGGATAGGGGAGAACAATACCAAGTAAATTATGAAATTTTATCTCACTTTGTGGCTTCTCTTTTGGACATTAGACTCCTTCAAGCAGAGGTACTGGCAATGGCTACCCTAATAATCAAGGTTGATTATTTGGGTAATTTAGATTATGTCTTGATCACTGTGTGATTTAGGGTGGGAATTCTAGCCCCATGGGACATTCCTTGTTATGTTAATGAAGGAATAGTGGTTCACTTGCTCCCTTTCATAGGTAATCTTCTTAGCATAAATTTGGCGAAGCATGGGAAAGGAGTGCAGTTGGGATATCATTTTCTCCATGATAAGGCATCTAGGAAGTGGACTAGAGGTGCCTTAGCATGAGTCTACTATTTCTTAAAAAAATTATGCATAAACCCTCCTATTATAATTAATGTAAATATATATCTATAAATATGATTAATTAACAACCTATAAGCGTTTGATTTTTCCTTATTCTTTAATTCCATGGATGAAGAATGTGAAATTTGAGATTGAATATTGTGTGAACATTTTAAAATAGGGGACTTAAATCTCTACAAGAAACTTACCAATTTAAGAGCACACCAAAACCTAAACGAAACCTAATCTAATTATTTATGTTGTAAAAAATAACCCTAACTATTAATCACACACACAAACATAAGAATCATTGTCTTAACCATAAATTGTCTTTGAATTTTGATACACAAGCTTCAATTAATGCATCAAAGTAAGCATTCAGATTATTTTTTAATTTATCAATTTTCAATTTCTCTTGCATAAAATCAAAGGTGCATGTTTCCTAATTAATTCACTAATGTGGATAGAAGCAACCTAGGTGATTTCTTCTTTTAGATTGTAGCCATTTCTATGAAATTTGGTGTTATGATGTCCATTGATGTGTGAGTTTGAAATATATTCTTTGTCCATGATCTGAAAACCTTCTTGTAATTTCATCAATTGATGTGATGGTATGATGTTGCAATTCTTGTTATTCAACCAAACATTAACTAGCAATATTTTATTGGCCCTTTGTAAATTAAGAATGCATTTATCCTGATTTGGGAAAATCAAAGACTGATATTATGCTTTTGATAGGAAATTATCATCATCTCCTTTATTCACACATAATTTTAAATGTGCTAGTTTCTCCAATAATTTAGGATATCTTCAATATTTATCCTCATTCTAAAACCTTTCTTTATCAATCACTTCTTTATCTCTCAGTTTAGGGACAAGAAAAGAATTAGCATTATTTTGTAATCGCTTGGTATGGCTAAATGGATTTCGTCATTCCTTAACCATTCTTCTCGCGAAAAGTTTTCAATTAGAGGTGTAATTGGCCATGTTAATGAGATATTTTTTCCTTCCTAATGCAACATCATAAATCCCCCCATTGACCTCTTTGTATCAATGAAATCACCTAAACCTACACTACTACACTAGTCAAACAATTGATAAGCATGTGCAACAACTTTTACTTTGAACCTTTCTTGCTAAATGTAGGAGTTAGTAAAGTCTTGTCTTTCCATTTACATGAGAAGAATTTGTTTAAATATATCAACTTCTTGACTACTAATCTCTTTCTAATAAAGAAAATTACAAAACCAATTTTATTATGCTCTTTGGTTTCATGGATCCTACAGTTGTCAGTTGATGGGTATGTGCAGGATCATGATGGGTATGTACAGGATCATCATGGAAAATATAGGCCCTTAAGTGGCAAAAAATTTAGAAAAAATCAGAGTTAGGCAACTTGACGTAAAAATTTGAATAAGTTATCTATATTATTTCAAAAATATGTAAGAATAGAATCTATAGCAAATTGAATGTAGTTTCTA
>VDFB02303748.1:0-23430 GCA_007258455.2 Sequoia sempervirens
TATCCTATTTTTTTATGTTTCAACAACATCAATAAGGATTGCTAAATATTACTTAGTCTCCATGAAAGAAAAAGTGAATTCAATTCTATCAAATCACTCATCAATCCAAGTCATCATATTAATCATAATCCATGGATTTTTTGAAATTAGATCAATATCATCAATTTTCTTCTACATCCTACTAACATTTCTTCTAATTGACATCTCCATCCTTCATCAAAAATATCATTAGTACCACATGCATCCTGCATCCAAAAACTCATCAGTGCATATCATGTCCATCATATCATAAAACATCATACATCATATAACATTATTGCGAGCCCAACTTTAAAAATTAATTCTTCCATATGACCTCTTGAGGGGGCAGCCCAAAATCTTATCATTCTTCTGTTGACTGTCATGGCACAGTAGGGCATATTAAAATTTTCAAATATTGATCTGAACATTGAATTCTTTGAAACAATATAACCACTACTTTGTATCAAAGAGGGGTAAAATATATACATGTAAAAATGGCTTAATTCATATTACACATCTTTAAGCTGCATTTTTCCATTATTGACATCGTATCACTTCAATTGCATCATCAACTCACTTTTTAACATCAGTTGCACCATATAACCCTATTTTATTCTATTAATTAAATAATCTTGAATTGTTTAATTAATTCACTTTTTAACATCATTTAACCTTATTCCTCCTGATTAATTAAATAAATATTAATTATTTAATTATGTCTCTAACATACCTTATTATTTTAATTTAATCAAATAGTTATCATCAATTATTCAATTAATCTATTATCCCTCTTCCAAATTAAATGATCAAATTAATTATTTAATTCCCCTCAACATAGTCTATTAATAAATAAACTTGTATTTATTAAATCAATTACATCTTGCACGTTCCTCTCAGGATTAACCAATTACTCAATTAATTAATTATCCTTACATATTTTGATTGAATAAATCATGTCCACTGATTTCTCAATCTAATATCCTAATCCCATTGATTACACAAATCTAATTTGTTAACCGATCAATCATTTCCACTAATTATTTCAATCCCACTAAATTGGGATATCATTTCCACCAATTACTCTAATCCCACCAATCATTCAATCCAATCCCATTGTTTATCCAATTAATTCTATTAATTGGATTAATTGAGTTAACTAATCAATCAATTTCCTCTCAACAAACATGGACTGTTGATCTCGATCTTTCATCCTTGCATCCTGATCATTCATTTGAAACTTGTAAATCTATAAAACAACCTTCATCCCTCTCATAATTCATATGGATAATTTATGGAAAGGTCATGTCAAATTGATTATTGAAGAAAATTAAGCAAACATATCCTTGCATTTTAGATCATCATCATAGTTATCAAGCTTTTACAAAACCATGGAGGCTTTGTGTTGAAGAGCAGTCTGACATATCAAGATCAATACGAATACACTTTGACATGGGATTGTAATATTGTGTAGTTTGAATTCATTTATGTTTCCATTTGATTGTACTAACTTCATTTGTTGATTCATGGCTACAAAAATTACATTTCATGAGTAAGTTAGGATTTATCCTTTTGTTTTGATTTCATACGGTGAACTCATTGATGCTAATTCCTAATCCATATTTCCCTCTTACAATATCCTATATACTTAAACTTGGACACTCAAACCTAAACATTATCCATCAACCCTCATACCTCTACCTTATACCCTATACCCTCAACCCTATACTTATGCCCTAAACCCTCATCCCTCATCCTTATGCCTTATATCCTCAACCTTAAACCCTAAATTCTATACCTTTGACACTCAACCTCAAACATTATCCCTCAACTATAAACCCTCAACCCTATACCCTCAACCATATACTTAAGCCCTAATCCCATAATCCTCAACACTATACCTTAAACCCTAAACCCTACTCCCAAAAGCTCTCATCCTTATACCCTATAACCTCACCCTTATACCCTAAACCCTATATATTGTCCCTCAACCCTATAATTAAAACCTAAACCATACACTCTCAACCCTTCACCCTATGCCTTATATCCTTAATCCATATCATAAACCCTAATCCTTATACCTTACACACTTAATCATATACACTCAACAAGTTGAATATTATCCCTCAACTATAAACCCTCAACCCTCTACCATCTACCCTATACCCTCAACCTATTACTTAATCCCTAATCCCTCAACCCTCAACCCTATAGCTTAAACCCTAAACCTAGAAACCTCAACCCTCATCGCTATAACTTATACCCTCACCCTTATATACCCTAAACCCAAAAACCTTACATACATACATACAACCATATACATACATACATACAATCATACATAAATTCATGCATACATACATGCATACATACATACATGCATATACGCATACATAGATACATACAGACATGCATACTACAAGCATACATTCATAAATACATACATACAAGCATACATAAAGGCATATAGGCATACATACATAAAGGCATAGATACATACACACATACATACAAATATATATACAAACATATATACATCGAGCATACATTTAACAAACTTGCACTTAAACAATTTCAAGTGAGACATAACACGAGCACATTATAACACACTCACATTATGTCAAGCTTGAGAAACATATAGTAAAATTTTGCAAAAGGGAGAAAAATACAAAACAAGACATAAGGTGAGTGTGTTATAACACACTCACATTATGTCAAAACTGTGACATAATGCGAGCATGTTATATCTTGCTTTGGGAATCACCAAGCTTTAGGCTTGGATTTTCTTTGGATTTCCAACCCAAAGGCTTGGAGTGCATTCGGGCAACATCCAAAGATGTTTGTTTGCATGTTCTAGAAGATTTCACATAATCTTGTTTGTGCTAATCATCAGGTTTGTACGATTTTTAAGGTCAAGTAAATAAAACACCCGAGTAATGTTAGGCTCTCTCTTAGCTATTTAATGATGTAATATGTTTATATTTTGACAATGTTAAGGCTTTCATCTTTAATTTCTTTTTTTTTTGTGTCCCTTTTTTGTCAAAAACCAGTGTTTGATATTTTTTACTTTATTTTTTAACTCTTCATTGAAATTTTAAATAAATTACATATTTATAAACTAGACTCCTTTCTCGGGGTGGGGGCCCTAGCTCGGTTAGCTAAATCTTTCCTATTGTAGGAGGTTGGTCATGAGGTCTAGTCTCCCCCACCTCCGTGGTACTAGAGGGCATGTCACGCTAGTGTTGTTGGTCACGTTAAAATTTTTACCAAGCACACTGCAGTTTATAGGGGGTCGTGCTACCCAATTCCTATAGTCCAAAAAAAACAAAATAGACTCCTTTCTACACATATTTTTAAACAAAATCAATTATTTTTAAAAAATTATAGGGGTAGTATGGCCAAAATTCTATTTTTCATGATGTGTCCAATTTGAAAATTAGTAAAAAATCAAATATTCATTAAAAATCATTAGAAAAAATGGGCATAAACTACATATTGTTAGCTAATTTCTCATTGAAGTGATTTTAAAAATATGAAGAAAAAAATGAACCTTTTGAGGGAGCCACAAAAGACGCTATGTTATTTTTTTTTGACAAAAACAACACCAATTTCTATGGCTCCCTTTTTTGAACCCCTTAATTTATACCATTTAAAAAAAATAGTAGTTTAGAAAGTAGATTTGGAGCACTACAAACATTGTTTTTTTTGCATCTTAAAATTTTGAGTGTAACTATCCTCAATTTCTCATCTAAGGTCAGTATTTCCTTTTTTTTTTTTTAAAGTGGTCACATAAGACCCCTTTTTGGCCCCCCTTATTTTTGCACTTACCCTTCATTTACACTCATTTTCATATTTCCTATATCATGGATTTAAATGTTGATGTAAAGAGTAGAAGACATATATTTAAGGTAAAAGATTAGAAAGAATATCTCTTTGGTTTGAAGGGATATTATAGTGGTCCAAGATTTGTCATTTTTCTTTTGGGAAAGGATCTCTAGTTTTTATTTAATTTACAATGATTTACTCTTGTACCCCTTTTTGGTTTCAATATTTTTCTACATTCTAATAAATCCTCCCTCTAGCTCAAAGGAAGGTGGCCATCTTTTGCATCATTGTTTACAATCTAAGACAAGTGAGGTAGAATTATTTTCTTGCAATTAGTGATAAATTTCCATATTTTGGAGCCCACTAGGGGGTTAGAGATTATAAAAATTATTTCCCTATCCATTGAGTCAAGATATTCCCCCCACCCAATTATAGTTTGCATGTTGTGTATAGAATTATGGGTGTCTGAAATCCATCTATATTTGTTTGCTTTCTGTAGACCCTATGATTCCCACCCATCAAGACTTATCCTATATCTACCTGAACACCCACCCCCTTTCCTGCTTATTCTAGCAGGCTGATTAATGGTAGTGGGAGGGAATCATAAGGGCCTAAGGGAAAAGGTTGTTGGGGTAGAAGCTAGCACTAGGTGAAGTTGATTTGGTTCCAGTAGGTAGATCCCCAAAGGAAAGTCATCCATGGTATAGTAAGCGATGAAGGGAGAGACGGCTGTTGACCAGGTTAATCCATCATCAATAACCTGCTCTTTTCTATTATTCAAAGGTATTTCTTGCTGCTTTGAGATTGAGTTCCAAGTCTAATTGAAGGGTGATCCTGCATAGTCAAAGGCACTACCAACACTAGAGAAAGTAGAGGTAGGTGTAGTCACATTTGATTGAGTCTGATACCTAGTTTTAGAGGCGAGAGGGGTAGGAGTAAGAGCATAGGCATGGCTTCAGAAACAAATCAATGACCAAAACCTAGTAAATATGATTTAATCATAGATCTAAAGCTACAAGATTTGTCAAGTCCTAGCTTAAGGTGGTATGAAAGACTTAGATTCTTTAGTTCTAGGTGGGAGGCTAAAATTTGTCTACGAATTCATTGGATAAGCATATCCCGTTGCATTCCTTTCACATTTTGAAGATCTAATTGTAGATCTAATCTCTTAGCCAATTGATTTAGAGCCTATTTACCTTGTTTTGGTCTCATCCACATCTACTATAGTAGAGTGTTTAGAGCATCCCCCTATCTCAATTGTAATGGGCCCAATTAAACCTCTTTATCTACACCTAGATCTTATGTTTGAGCTCCAATAAGATATGAAATGACCCTTTCTATAATTGTTGATGCTATGCATGGCTAATAAACTGGAATAGCATCTCAATATCGCATGGGTAGCAAAGTACCTTTGTCTCAGATGGGGGGGGGAGGAATTCTAGCCTCTCTTACCAAAGAAGGTCCTACCTATGCAATAACCTCCCACCCCTTAGAATAGTAGAGGCCCTACCTAATACTAGGGGCTTGGATGGGGGGAATTATAGCATTGTTCACTAGGGTTCTAGCTAGCCCATGGAAGATAAATGGCTAGAATCCCAACTATGTACTCCCACTACCCTATAGGGATTGCATCCCACCCACCCACCTCCTCCCTAGGTTTCTTATGGACCTCCTCAAATCATAATAAATAGGGATCCAATAAACTATTCATCAACTATATTTAATTAATCTAATCCATTAATCCATTCCCATGTTCTCATCTATTCTAAATTGATATTCTTCGATGTGTTGCTACCTTAGTATTGTGGTTAGTCAAATCAATTGAGACTTTTCGAGTTCTAGGAGGAGGTTTTTTTCTTAGGTGGTCTGGAGGAAATAAAGTTGGGTGGGTGGGAAGCAATAGTGTAGGGTGTGTAAATTAAGGGAAACTTTCGAGGTGTCACGTATATAATAGACTGTGGCATCACTATGCTATTAATCTATTAGATTGTGATCTATATGTTATGTGATATGACTGATGGTCTCCTCTCACCCTATGGATAGTAGGGGACCCCAAGTGGGGGGGAATTATAGATATTGTAGAAAGGGCTCAATCACTGATTCACTACCCCCACCTATATAGTGCCACTAAAGGGGTTCTCTCTAGATACATTATACAAATTACACCTTTACTGGGGATCTCCCACGAGGAAGAAGCATTATACAAATTATATATGTTATATAATTGGATTACCAAACCTCTTTCACTAACTAAAAATGTTCTAGATTTTCTCGAAGATTTTGGTGGGTACTCATGTTTACTACTCCTCATGCTAGGTCCCTTCCAAGGCTTCTTACTTGAAGGTTGAAAATATTCTTAGATATTTTCTCTAGGCTTCCACATATGGCAAGTGAGAATTTCCTTGCCTCCCTTGTGAGGCTGGAGGGCTGGGATTAATTTTCTAATGTCATCAAGGAACTGCCTTGTGTGCTAAATGGATCATTAGAGCACTTCATTACAATGAAACTTGGAAAATTATTTTTCATCACCATATTAACATGGGTACTCCTCAAGGTCATTCAACTTAGAAAGGCTTGAACTTAGGCACTCTTCTCACCATGAGGGAACCAATTTCCATTCAAATAAATTTTGTTATCAAAAATATTTGAAAAGATTGGGAAGCTATTAAACCGTGTATTTGTTGGGCGAGATGATTTTCATAATGGTTTATCCATTAGCCAATAGTCCATTTTGTGGACCTCACTTCTTAGTTCTCAAGGGAGGCCATTGACTCTCCTACCTTGGACTCATGCCTTGAATTTTTTCAAATGAGGAGCAAGAATTATACCATATTTCATTCATTTGGCCACTAGGAATTTTCTTTCCTGGTCTGCCTTCAAATTTAAATAAGACCCTCTAATCAAGACCAAGAGGCTTACCATATGGTTATTGATGTTATTCGTCTGTAGATGTGTCACAAGATTGGTGTGTTATGCTCCAAACCTTGGTGGAAGGATTGGAAGTCATGGACAAACACTTCCTTTCAAAATTGCAAGTCCTCTAAAGGTTATTCTTCACTATCTCCACACTTACATATGGTGGAATAGCTCAATTTTCACTAATAGCTACAATCTTCTAATGGGATGTGGAAAAATCACATTTTAGGGAATTTGGTATATGTTATTGCAACCCAAGTTGGCTCACTTTATGTGGTGCTTATTGTACCAAGGCCTTCCTTTAGTGACTTGTCTCACTCACACGGGCATTCCCAGTCCTAATTGTCTTTTTTGTGGTCAAATTGATTCTCTTAAAAACCTTTTCTATTTTTTATCCCAAGTTCAAGAAGCTTGGAATTGGATTCATGATTTCTTCAAGCCTTTCAGAGCTACCCCCTTCTCATGGCATATGGTGTTACTTAGGGATTGAGCCTGTATCCTACACAAATATAGCCACATTTGGCATGCTTTCAAGGTGGAAATTCTCTTCAGTGTTTAGAAAGAAAGGAATGTTGCTCTTTTAGCTCACATTGTTGCTAATAGTTTTTTTTCTTTATATACTAAAGTGATCATTTGCTCTAATGTTCTCATGTAGATTCAATTGCAAACCAAAAAAGTTGTACTTGAAGTTGCACATCTCCAAGAGCTATTGGATCATTGGGATAATGTGTAATGCCCCGCCAAGCAACCCGAAAGGATATTGATATATCTAACATTTAAGGCAAAAAAAAAAAAAATTTAAGTACTAACATACATCATAATAATCATATTTCACATAACATGATACTAAACGAGAATCCACATATAACAAATCCTTCGGGTTAACAAGACTGCATTACTTTTCACAACAACATTTTTACATCACAAGGGTGGTAAGTATACACCAGTAACCATAAAATAACATGAACATGATCAACACATCAATCAAGGGTTACAATATTACAATGTCGTTTCCCAACATAAATGGGGAAGATACAATAAAATAGAATGTTACATTTGAAATGAAAGAGTACAAAGCTGCAAAACTCAAGAGTCACTGCAAGGTACAAGTTCGCACTTCTCGATCGATAACTGGGGACCCAATGGGGTGCATAGCACGTTCCACCCAACCACGTGGACCTGAAGGCCCACCCCCCGTGCTAAGAGATGACAAGAAGGAACCCCAACTTTACCATCATTCAAAACAAGGATACAAGACTTCACAACGAAATCCACAATAACATAAGGATATCTCTGCACAAAATATAACCAACACAAGATGTGTCCAACATAAGGAACAACCAAATAAACATCAACATACAAATGTCAACAAGTGCTTCCAGAGGCCCAAGAATAACATAGAGGGAAACAAAACATACATAGTTGTTTAAGGAAGAGTGTCATCGCAATGTTGCATGGGTTACCCTGGCAAATCTTCCTAGGCCCCGGCCCCCAACTTGGGTTACCCTGGTGACTCTTACGAAACCCGGCCCCACATGCAATCCAATCGGCATCGATTATCTTTCATGAGGACAAGACAATGATTTCGCCATTCCAGGCCTTCTCAACTCATCTCAAGCCCATACAAGCACTTGAGTAATGAGTGAGGCATTCACTTATATCTTGTTAATGTGTGATTCTATCCAAAACCCCTAAATAAATATTATCATTTTCACTTGATTAACAAACTTCCAATGAGTTACCCTGAGACCACTTGCGGGTCTCGGCCCCCATTGAAAGCCACTCCCCTTATGAAACAACAAAACTCAAAATCTTTCCAAGGGCCAATTGACTCAAACAGAATTCCTCCCACAAACAGTAACTCATAACCATCTCAAAACCAAAATTCACCACAATAGCCAACGACATTATTAACCAACAAAACAAGTGATCACAACATGAAAACTCAAATATCCACTTCAGGTCTGATATAAGATAGTGAGGGGTAACCTCTCAACCTTAAAGTCAAAATCCTCTCATTGATTCTAAGACTCAATGGGCTCTCTCTCCATGAAACAAGAACCACAATCATCACCATGTCACAAACAATCATAATAACCAAAATCATCTCAAGAACAACAACCGTGACATCAATATTAAAGTCCTTCAACACAACTTAATATAACCACATGAACGAATAATCAAAACAATGGTAAACTCATCAAATAACTATAACTATGGAAAGTACCCACAATCTCTATTCTTGACTTAGCCACACAGTTCCATCATTAAATCGTAAACTCACATAGCTATCTTAAGATAACTAAATCCACAATAAAACAATCATTTCACTATATGAATACTAAAGAAATAAAACTATGAACTAAACTCTCTTTTCCACGCTAAATTGGTTTTAATCACCACATAATATAACATGCCTTTTACATAATTACATATGAATATATCAAATTATCATAAAGATTTATTTTCATAAGAACTAGAGTTTGTTTCAATGATTCAAGGAGATTATTTAAACCTCGACATATCTCCATTTTCAAACGCTACAGAAGTAACAAGTTAACAAAGGAATCAAAAGGAAGTTTAAACCTCTACAGACTTTATGTTCCAGCGTAGCATCAAAAAGAAACTTCTATGTGACAGGGAAGTTATTTAATTTTATACACCCTACCACGTTCAAGTGCTACCGCTGGGACATATCACACAAGGAGTCAGGGAGCTTGTTTAACTTTCACTCCCTCCTATTCCCAAGCGATACAGTTGTGACCGACCGCTAAAGGAATCATACAAAAGAGTTATTTAAAACTATACTGCCTACCATGTTAGAGTGCGGCAGCTGTGACAAGTAACCAAAAGTTTCAGGGAGGCTACATCATTCAACACAATACCTCTACTCTAAAAGCTATAACTGTGACAAATTACCAGGTATAAAAGAAAGTGATTGTTGGAACTTAGAAATAACGCCATCTACTTGCAGTATTATCAAATCCCAATGGTTATCAACAAGACAAAAGGAAAAGAGAAAGGTGGAGTGCAAATACGTGACTTAAGAAAAGGAGAAATAATGTACAACTCTTCTTTTATTAATATATATAAACTTTCTATTTTGATCAAGTGTTGCAACTGCGACAGGTTGCCAGTGGTTTCAGGGAGGCTATTTAATTCTGTACACTACCTCAACTCTAAATGTTGTAACTGTAACAGGTAGCCAAGTATAATAGAAGACGAATATTGGAATTTGGAAATATCACCATCTTCTTGCATTATTATCTTTTTCTTATTAAATGTAGCAACCGCGATAGATTGTCAGCAAAAGCAACAGCCAAGACCATCCCAGCACCTGCAACCAATACAATGACCTGCCCACCACGATTTCTACTTCCAGGGCAGCCTTGGCAATGTGCTCTTTATAAGAAGAAGAATACTGCCTACTCCCTACTCCTCTACTGCTACCTGCTCCTGCACTCATAGCTTGAATTTACACCCTCATGTGACTTATGCCTACACAACTATTGCTCCTTGTGTGCAAAGGATTAAATATCACTGCTTTTCCCATATAACTACAATGCGAATAACCAAAAATCCTTGGCACCACTCTCAGTTTTGGGGAATTTGTAGGTTTAATCTGGTAAACATTGCAGGTAGAGATAGAGGAGGCCATTTGTGATTGGGTAGATGTTACCTTCTCAATTTTTTCTCTCGTCCGGGACTGGAAGCTTCGATTTATGTTATATCTACATAAGGTCTGTAGGAAAGTTTTTTAAAAACTTTCAAGCAGATGCGGTAGGCAGGTATAAAGCCATGTTCCACTATGTTGCCCACAGCCTTAACGCCTACGCCAAAATGGAAGCTTTGGATTAGAAAATGGCATCACTCCTTTGTGGTTCAATCCTCTAAGATAGTTCATACTTAGACATGCACGGCTTAATCTTTGAGACAAGCAAATGACTACTGGCAGGATCAACCAGGTGACTATCAAAGAAACTATAACTGATTTAATGAGCCATCCGCAGTTTCACAGTTTGAAATAGTTCATTTTTTTTTTTCCTCCTCTCCTTCTCATGAAAACTCATACACCATATAATCTTACACAGACTTATCATAACAAAGGTGATTGTGAGGCCGCTTGGTAGTTGATGCGTGGCTGTCAGAGAAAGAAAACCAGGGCCATGGATTTTGTTTTGCTATACCTTGGGTTGGGACTAGTTCAATTGACATAGAAAGATCTTAAGAGTCCTCTCTCAAATTTTGTATAGGTTTCAGAGATCCACCTAGGGAACCATGAAAGCTTAACAGCTAAAGGCCATAAAACTCTCAGACCCCCATGCACCATGGTGAACATTCCAGATATAATTCGATTTTATCAGTATCCATACCCACAGAAGTAAAAGATATTATCTCTAGGAACCAATGCCTCAGACGATACTAAAGATGCTTGCATAGATCCTAGTCATTCTTCATCGACATACTAAGGATTCTATGTACAAAACAAGGTGATCTAAGCAGGTAAGGTAACTAACCATCACAATCATGTTTGAATTCAAAGCATATGCATGTGCAGTCACTGCGCAATTACCACAAGCTGCCGTGCTCCAGCGTTGGGACTTTTGAAGCAGCGCATGTGTCTCTACCGAGGCAAGAAGTCATACGTTAAACAATAATAAAGAGGGCAGAGATACCATACATTAGTTTGTGAATCCAAGCAAATAAAACCATCCACAGAGAGATTGATAAATGTTTTCCCATAAGGGGTGGATTTGAAATATCATTTTTTTTTAAAACATTCACAGGTTAAGTAAAGAAAAGTAGAGAACCCATTAAGGGCCTTTAAGAAGAGAGCATTTACTTACCTCCTTTCGGGCTGAAAATATTACCTCTGGAACTGGTTGGAGTCCCTAACATATGGATATGACTCTTCCATGCCATCCATTATGATGGCTTCCTACAAAAATGTGGATGATAAGCTCGTTTCTAGAGAACTGAAGATTCAGGTTGACACAGAAATTGGTGCTACTCTGGTACCCGTATACGACATCATAGCTCCATTTCATGCAGCCACTATCGAAGGTGTTTCCAGCTGTCAAGATGGAGGGAAAAATATTAATCTCCGTGGACTCTACCCCTTGATGAAACAGAATGAAAAATGCTTGAACTCTCTTCTACGCCGAAAAAAACTGGTTAAAGATAGAGTCCTCTTTCGTAATCTGCCTTTCTCCTAAAATCACTCCTTTATCTCCATTATTCTTGTTAATCATGCGCATGGGATTCCTTATCCATTTATTGCGATCCAATAGGATTCCCCCCCAAATAACTCCTCACTTTCCATTCTTGACATGCATTGGAGAGAGATATTTTATTTTGCACTTATTACTCCCACTATCCTACGTGAAATTGTTGATGACATTGGTCGTCTCAAATCTATTTTTTTAACATCATTCTAGTTTGCCATTAAGATGTGACGGTAACAAACTACACTCCAAATAAGCTATGAGACCTAAACACATACAACTTCATGGCCAAGACGAAGTACAGTGGGGGTATTACATTCTCCCCCCCTTAGACCCGACTTACTCCTGGAAGTCGCATGGTTAAACGAAGCATTCACAATTATAAGAGTCATCAAAATTCAAGTAACCAAATATGAAAATGACCAATCGACATGTCATCACAAATTAAACATTATAATCACAATATCAACATGACAACACAATCCAAAAAGCGGAAGAACAACCAAGACAATTGACAAAACATAAAAACCATACCGACTAGGTTACACAGTGGGGGTACATATCCTCGTCGAGGATGATGGAAAAGTTGGGTAACCTTCTTGTCAACTCTATTTTTCCACATTATTCCCATTGGGTTTTCATGAAGCTCGCCCAGTCCTGCCAGAGCAGGTGGAATCGAGGCTTACTACCTGCAATCCTGCATAAAAGCAAACGTTGTGTACACCATATATATATATCAAATCAACCTAGTGTAGAGGGAATTGTCATGTCGTATGCCTCTCATGAATGAGTGATACGACATTATCCTTCTAACACTCTACAATTAGTGATACATCATAAACAATCATCAATAAAATTTACTAATCAGATGCTACAATAGTACTAAATCCACATATTAAACATAACCAATTAATTACCTTCATCATCAAAATTCAAAGCCGACTACCTGAAAATCATAAACTAAGATGGAAACATAACAAATTAGCACCAATTAATCATGCTAATTCATCGCCAAAATACACATTTCTGGTTAAACTTCATCATTTAAACATCATATTCTACATTCTATTCATTACTCAATGCAAAATCTCACAATATATATGTGTCTCAAGATCATAATTTATGGCCTTTTCAGAAACAGAAACATAATTATCACTTCAAAACACACATAATTTCAAATTAAACACACAAACACCGCATACACACTCAAATTCACTTCACACCAGAGACACCACAAAGCAACTCAAGGGTAACACGAGTTCCAAAATGCATTTCCAGTAGGAAGGATATCGGTGCATTGCGCACTACACCGAGGGTCCTATCCATTCTACCAGGTTTTTGCATCATTGAACCTACATCACCCAGAGACAAAATAGGGCAACCAAGCACAGACCACACAATCAAACTGACACACCTTTACGAGTACGAGCAACTAGGTCAACACAATGGGCTCATATTCCCCCAGTGTATAAACCTGGCTCTGATACCAACTGTAATGCCCCGCCAAGCAACCCGAAAGGATATTGATATATCTAACATTTAAGGCAACAATTTTTTTTTTTTAAGTACTAACATACATCATAATAATCATATTTCACATAACATGATACTAAACGAGAATCCACATATAACAAATCCTTCGGGTTAACAAGACTGCATTACTTTTCACAACAACATTTTTACATCACAAGGGTGGTAAGTATACACCAGTAACCATAAAATAACATGAACATGATCAACACATCAATCAAGGGTTACAATATTACAATGTCGTTTCCCAACATAAATGGGGAAGATACAATAAAATAGAATGTTACATTTGAAATGAAAGAGTACAAAGCTGCAAAACTCAAGAGTCACTGCAAGGTACAAGTTCGCACTTCTCGATCGATAACTGGGGACCCAATGGGGTGCATAGCACGTTCCACCCAACCACGTGGACCTGAAGGCCAACCCCCCGTGCTAAGAGATGACAAGAAGGAACCCCAACTTTACCATCATTCAAAACAAGGATACAAGACTTCACAACGAAATCCACAATAACATAAGGATATCTCTGCACAAAATATAACCAACACAAGATGTGTCAACAGGAACAACCAAATAAACATCAACATACAGTATCAGCAAGTGCTTCCGGAGGCCAGAATAACATAGGGGAAACAAAACATACACTTAGTTGTTTAAGGAAGAGTGTCATCGCCAATGTTGCATGGGTTGCTGCGAATCTTCCTGGTGACTGGCAAGGGTGCCACGACCTCTTCACGAGAACCCGGTACATACGATCAATCACGGCATCGATTATCTTTCATGAGGACAAGACAATGATTTAGCCATTCGAGCCTTCTCCAGCTCATCTCAAGCCCATACAAGCACTTGAGTAATGAGTGAGGCATTCACTATATCTTGTTAATGTAATGTGATTTCTGTCCAAAACCCTAAATAAATATTATCATTTTCACTTGATTAACAAACTTCAATGAGTTACCTTGAGACCGCTTGAGGTCTCACCGACCCCCGATGAAAAGCCACTCCCCTTATGAAACAACAAAACTCAAAGTCGCACCAAGGGCCAATTGGCTCAGCCAATTCCTCCCACAAGCATTAACTCATAACCATCTCAAAACCAAAATTCACCACAATAGCCAGCATTTATTAACCAACAAAACAAGTGATCACAACATGAAAACTCAAATATCGCTAGATGCGATGTAAGATGAGTGAGGGAACCTCTCAACGCCAGGAGTGGAAAATCCTCTCATTAAGTCTAAGACACAATGGGCTCTCTCCATGAAACAAGAACCACAATCATCACCATGTCACAAACAACCATAATAACCAAAATCATCTCAAGATCAACAATCGTGACATCAATATTAAAGCCCACCAATCATAACTTAATAAAACCACATGAATGAATAATCAAAACAATCGTAAACTCATCCAAATAGCCTCCTTTGTGGAAATTTTAATCTCTATTCTTGACTTAGCCACCGCGACTCCATCATTAAATCGTAAACTCACATAGCTATCGCGAAATAACTAAATCCACAATAAAACAGTATTTCACTATATAGATACTAAAGAAATAAAACTATGAACTAAACTCTCTTTCCAGCTAAATTGGTTTTAATCACCACATAATATAACATGCCTTTTACATAATTACATATGAATATATCAAATTATCATAAAGATTTATTTTCATAAGAACTAGAGTTTGTTTCAATGATTCAAGGAGATTATTTAAACCTGGACATATCTCCATTTTCAAACGCTACAGAAGTAACAAGTTAACAAAGGAATCAAAAGGAAGTTTAAACCTCTACAGACTTTATGTTCCAGCGTAGCATCAAAAAGAAACTTCTATGTGACAGGGAAGTTATTTAATTTTATACACCCTACCACGTTCAAGTGCTACCGCTGGGACATATCACACAAGGAGTCAGGGAGCTTGTTTAACTTTCACTCCCTCCTATTCCCAAGCGATACAGTTGTGACCGACCGCTAAAGGAATCATACAAAAGAGTTATTTAAAACTATACTGCCTACCATGTTAGAGTGCGGCAGCTGTGACAAGTAACCAAAAGTTTCAGGGAGGCTACATCATTCAACACAATACCTCTACTCTAAAAGCTATAACTGTGACAAATTACCAGGTATAAAAGAAAGTGATTGTTGGAACTTAGAAATAACGCCATCTACTTGCAGTATTATCAAATCCCAATGGTTATCAACAAGACAAAAGGAAAAGAGAAAGGTGGAGTGCAAATACGTGACTTAAGAAAAGGAGAAATAATGTACAACTCTTCTTTTATTAATATATATAAACTTTCTATTTTGATCAAGTGTTGCAACTGCGACAGGTTGCCAGTGGTTTCAGGGAGGCTATTTAATTCTGTACACTACCTCAACTCTAAATGTTGTAACTGTAACAGGTAGCCAAGTATAATAGAAGATGAATATTGGAATTTGGAAATATCACCATCTTCTTGCATTATTATCTTTTTCTTATTAAATGTAGCAATCGCGATAGATTGTCAGCAAAAGCAACAGCCAAGACCATCCCAGCACCTGCAACCAATACAATGACCTGCCCACCACGATTTCTACTTCCAGGGAAGCCTTGGCAATGTGCTCTTTATAAGAAGAAGAATACTGCCTACTCCCTACTCCTCTACTGCTACCTGCTCCTGCACTCATAGCTTGAATTTACACCCTCATGTGACTTATGCCTACACAGCTATTGCTCCTTGTGTGCAAAGGATTAAATATCACTGCTTTTCCCATATAACTACAATGCGAATAACCAAAAATCCTTGGCACCACTCTCAGTTTTGGGGAATTTGTAGGTTTAATCTGGTAAACATTGCAGGTAGAGATAGAGGAGGCCATTTGTGATTGGGTAGATGTTACCTTCTCAATTTTTTCTCTCGTCCGGGACTGGAAGCTTCGATTTATGTTATATCTACATAAGGTCTGTAGGAAAGTTTTTTAAAAACTTTCAAGCAGATGCGGTAGGCAGGTATAAAGCCATGTTCCACTATATGTTGCCCATGACCTTAACGCCCTCGTAAAAGATAAGGCTGGGTTAGAAATGGCATCACTCCTTTGTAGTTCAATCCTCTAAGATAGTTCATACTTAGACATGCGGCAATCTTTGAAAGGACAAACAAATGACTCTTGGCGGGGATCAACGGTGACTATCAAAGAAACTATAAGCCCGATTTAATAATAGGCCATCCTTGGTTTCCAGGATTTGAAATAGTTCATTTTTCCTCCTCTCCTTCTCACTTGAAAATATACACCATATAATCTTACGGACTTATCATAACAAGGTGATTGTGAGGCGGCAGTAGTTGATCGTGGTACATCGAGAAACGGGGCCATGGATTTTGTTTTGCTATACCTTGGAGTTTGGGACTAGTTCAATTGACATAGAAAGATCTTGGGAGTCCTCTCTCCAAATTTTAATATGGGTTTGAGGAGAATCCACCTAAGAGACCATGAAAGCAACGACTAAAGGCCATAAAGCTCTCCAGACCCCCTTTTCATAGTGAACATTCGAGATATAATTCAATTTTATAGGTATCCATACCCGCGAGTAAAAGATATTATCTCTAGGAACGTACGGGGCGATAAAAGATACTTGCATAGATCCTAGTCATTCTTCATCGACATACTTAGGATTCTATGTACAAAACAAGGTGATCTAAGCACGGCTAGGTAAGGAAACCAATCATCACAGTCATGTTTGAATTCAAAGCGAATGCATGTGCAGTCACTGCGCTATTACCACAAGCTGCCATGCACCAGCGTTGAGACTTTTGGAGCAGGGCATGTATCTCTACCGAGGCAAGAAGTCATACGATAAACAATAATAAAGAGGGCAGATATACCATGCATTAGTTTGAGAATCCAAGCAAATAAAACCATCCACAGAGAGATTGATAAATGTTTTCCCAAAAGGGGTGGATTTGAAATATCGTTTTTAATCATTCACAGGTTAAATAAAGAAAAATAGAGAACCAATTTAGGGCCTTTTTAAGAAGAGAGAATTTACTTGCCTCCTTCGAGATGAAAATATTACCTCGAATTTGGTTGGAGTCCTAACATATGGATATGACTCTTCATTCCATCCCATTGCGATGGCTTCCTACAAAAATGTGGATGATAAGCTCGTTTCTAGAGAACTGAAGATTCAGGTTGACACAGAAATTGG
Organism: Sequoia sempervirens; assembly: GCA_007258455.2. Taxonomy (NCBI): domain Eukaryota; kingdom Viridiplantae; phylum Streptophyta; class Pinopsida; order Cupressales; family Cupressaceae; genus Sequoia; species Sequoia sempervirens. The sequence goes on from VDFB02303748.1 coordinate 17,707, forward strand.
TGCTACTCTGGTACCCGTATACGACATCATAGCTCCATTTCATGCAGCCACTATCGAAGGTGTTTCCAGCTGTCAAGATGGAGGGAAAAATATTAATCTCCGTGGACTCTACCCCTTGATGAAACAAAATGAAAAATGCTTGAACTCTCTTCTACGCCGAAAAAAAACTGGTTAAAGATAGAGTCCTCTTTCGTAATCTGCCTTTCTCCTAAAATCACTCCTTTATCTCCATTATTCTTGTTAATCATGCGCATGGGATTCCTTATCCATTTATTGCGATCCAATAGGATTCCCCCCCAAATAACTCCTCACTTTCCATTCTTGACATGCATTGGAGAGAGATATTTTATTTTGCACTTATTACTCCCACTATCCTACGTGAAATTGTTGATGACATTGGTCGTCTCAAATCTATTTTTTTAACATCATTCTAGTTTGCCATTAAGATGTGACGGTAACAAACTACACTCCAAATAAGCTATGAGACCTAAACACATACAACTTCATGGCCAAGACGAAGTACAGTGGGGGTATTACATTCTCCCCCCCTTAGACCCGACTTACTCCTGGAAGTTGCATGGTTAAACGAAGCATTCACAATTATAAGAGTCATCAAAATTCAAGTAACCAAATATGAAAATGACCAATCGACATGTCATCACAAATTAAACATTATAATCACAATATCAACATGACAACACAATCCAAAAAGCGGAAGAACAACCAAGACAATTGACAAAACATAAAAACCATACCGACTAGGTTACACAGTGGGGGTACATATCCTCGTCAAGGATGATGGAAAAGTTGGGTAACCTTCTTGTCAACTCTATTTTTCCACATTATTCCCATTGGGTTTTCATGAAGCTCGCCCAGTCCTGCCAGAGCAGGTGGAATCGAGGCTTACTACCTGCAATCCTGCATAAAAGCAAACGTTGTGTACACCATATATATATATCAAATCAACCTAGTGTAGAGGGAATTGTCATGTCGTATGCCTCTCATGAATGAGTGATACGACATTATCCTTCTAACACTCTACAATTAGTGATACATCATAAACAATCATCAATAAAATTTACTAATCAGATGCTACAATAGTACTAAATCCACATATTAAACATAACCAATTAATTACCTTCATCATCAAAATTCAAAGCCGACTACCTGAAAATCATAAACTAAGATGGAAACATAACACATTAGCACCAATTAATCATGCTAATTCATCGCCAAAATACACATTTCTGGTTAAACTTCATCATTTAAACATCATATTCTACATTCTATTCATTACTCAATGCAAAATCTCACAATATATATGTGTCTCAAGATCATAATTTATGGCCTTTTCAGAAACAGAAACATAATTATCACTTCAAAACACACATAATTTCAAATTAAACACACAAACACCGCATACACACTCAAATTCACTTCACACCAGAGACACCACAAAGCAACTCAAGGGTAACACGAGTTCCAAAATGCATTTCCAGTAGGAAGGATATCGGTGCATTGCGCACTACACCGAGGGTCCTATCCATTCTACCAGGTTTTTGCATCATTGAACCTACATCACCCAGAGACAAAATAGGGCAACCAAGCACAGACCACACAATCAAACTGACACACCTTTACGAGTACGAGCAACTAGGTCAACACAATGGGCTCATATTCCCCCAGTGTATAAACCTGGCTCTGATACCAACTGTAATGCCCCGCCAAGCAACCCGAAAGGATATTGATATATCTAACATTTAAGGCAACAATTTTTTTTTTTTAAGTACTAACATACATCATAATAATCATATTTCACATAACATGATACTAAACGAGAATCCACATATAACAAATCCTTCGGGTTAACAAGACTGCATTACTTTTCACAACAACATTTTTACATCACAAGGGTGGTAAGTATACACCAGTAACCATAAAATAACATGAACATGATCAACACATCAATCAAGGGTTACAATATTACAATGTCGTTTCCCAACATAAATGGGGAAGATACAATAAAATAGAATGTTACATTTGAAATGAAAGAGTACAAAGCTGCAAAACTCAAGAGTCACTGCAAGGTACAAGTTCGCACTTCTCGATCGATAACTGGGGACCCAATGGGGTGCATAGCACGTTCCACCCAACCACGTGGACCTGAAGGCCCACCCCCCGTGCTAAGAGATGACAAGAAGGAACCCCAACTTTACCATCATTCAAAACAAGGATACAAGACTTCACAACGAAATCCACAATAACATAAGGATATCTCTGCACAAAATATAACCAACACAAGATGTGTCCAACATAAGGAACAACCAAATAAACATCAACATACAAATGTCAACAAGTGCTTCCAGAGGCCCAAGAATAACATAGAGGGAAACAAAACATACATAGTTGTTTAAGGAAGAGTGTCATCGCAATGTTGCATGGGTTACCCTGGCAAATCTTCCTAGGCCCCGGCCCCCAACTTGGGTTACCCTGGTGACCTCTTACGAAACCCGGCCCCACATGCAATCCAATGCGGCATCGATTATCTTTCATGAGGACAAGACAATGATTTCGCCATTCCAGGCCTTCTCAACTCATCTCAAGCCCATACAAGCACTTGAGTAATGAGTGAGGCATTCACTTATATCTTGTTAATGTGTGATTCTATCCAAAACCCCTAAATAAATATTATCATTTTCACTTGATTAACAAACTTCCAATGAGTTACCCTGAGACCACTTGCGGGTCTCGGCCCCCATTGAAAGCCACTCCCCTTATGAAACAACAAAACTCAAAATCTTTCCAAGGGCCAATTGACTCAAACAGAATTCCTCCCACAAACAGTAACTCATAACCATCTCAAAACCAAAATTCACCACAATAGCCAACGACATTATTAACCAACAAAACAAGTGATCACAACATGAAAACTCAAATATCCACTTCAGGTCTGATATAAGATAGTGAGGGGTAACCTCTCAACCTTAAAGTCAAAATCCTCTCATTGATTCTAAGACTCAATGGGCTCTCTCTCCATGAAACAAGAACCACAATCATCACCATGTCACAAACAATCATAATAACCAAAATCATCTCAAGAACAACAACCGTGACATCAATATTAAAGTCCTTCAACACAACTTAATATAACCACATGAACGAATAATCAAAACAATGGTAAACTCATCAAATAACTATAACTATGGAAAGTACCCACAATCTCTATTCTTGACTTAGCCACACAGTTCCATCATTAAATCGTAAACTCACATAGCTATCTTAAGATAACTAAATCCACAATAAAACAATCATTTCACTATATGAATACTAAAGAAATAAAACTATGAACTAAACTCTCTTTTCCACGCTAAATTGGTTTTAATCACCACATAATATAACATGCCTTTTACATAATTACATATGAATATATCAAATTATCATAAAGATTTATTTTCATAAGAACTAGAGTTTGTTTCAATGATTCAAGGAGATTATTTAAACCTCGACATATCTCCATTTTCAAACGCTACAGAAGTAACAAGTTAACAAAGGAATCAAAAGGAAGTTTAAACCTCTACAGACTTTATGTTCCAGCGTAGCATCAAAAAGAAACTTCTATGTGACAGGGAAGTTATTTAATTTTATACACCCTACCACGTTCAAGTGCTACCGCTGGGACATATCACACAAGGAGTCAGGGAGCTTGTTTAACTTTCACTCCCTCCTATTCCCAAGCGATACAGTTGTGACCGACCGCTAAAGGAATCATACAAAAGAGTTATTTAAAACTATACTGCCTACCATGTTAGAGTGCGGCAGCTGTGACAAGTAACCAAAAGTTTCAGGGAGGCTACATCATTCAACACAATACCTCTACTCTAAAAGCTATAACTGTGACAAATTACCAGGTATAAAAGAAAGTGATTGTTGGAACTTAGAAATAACGCCATCTACTTGCAGTATTATCAAATCCCAATGGTTATCAACAAGACAAAAGGAAAAGAGAAAGGTGGAGTGCAAATACGTGACTTAAGAAAAGGAGAAATAATGTACAACTCTTCTTTTATTAATATATATAAACTTTCTATTTTGATCAAGTGTTGCAACTGCGACAGGTTGCCAGTGGTTTCAGGGAGGCTATTTAATTCTGTACACTACCTCAACTCTAAATGTTGTAACTGTAACAGGTAGCCAAGTATAATAGAAGATGAATATTGGAATTTGGAAATATCACCATCTTCTTGCATTATTATCTTTTTCTTATTAAATGTAGCAACCGCGATAGATTGTCAGCAAAAGCAACAGCCAAGACCATCCCAGCACCTGCAACCAATACAATGACCTGCCCACCACGATTTCTACTTCCAGGGCAGCCTTGGCAATGTGCTCTTTATAAGAAGAAGAATACTGCCTACTCCCTACTCCTCTACTGCTACCTGCTCCTGCACTCATAGCTTGAATTTACACCCTCATGTGACTTATGCCTACACAGCTATTGCTCCTTGTGTGCAAAGGATTAAATATCACTGCTTTTCCCATATAACTACAATGCGAATAACCAAAAATCCTTGGCACCACTCTCAGTTTTGGGGAATTTGTAGGTTTAATCTGGTAAACATTGCAGGTAGAGATAGAGGAGGCCATTTGTGATTGGGTAGATGTTACCTTCTCAATTTTTTCTCTCGTCCGGGACTGGAAGCTTCGATTTATGTTATATCTACATAAGGTCTGTAGGAAAGTTTTTTAAAAACTTTCAAGCAGATGCGGTAGGCAGGTATAAAGCCATGTTCCACTATGTTGCCCACAGCCTTAACGCCTACGCCAAAATGGAAGCTTTGGATTAGAAAATGGCATCACTCCTTTGTGGTTCAATCCTCTAAGATAGTTCATACTTAGACATGCACGGCTTAATCTTTGAGACAAGCAAATGACTACTGGCAGGATCAACCAGGTGACTATCAAAGAAACTATAACTGATTTAATGAGCCATCCGCAGTTTCACAGTTTGAAATAGTTCATTTTTTTTTTTTCCTCCTCTCCTTCTCATGAAAACTCATACACCATATAATCTTACACAGACTTATCATAACAAAGGTGATTGTGAGGCCGCTTGGTAGTTGATGCGTGGCTGTCAGAGAAAGAAAACCAGGGCCATGGATTTTGTTTTGCTATACCTTGGGTTGGGACTAGTTCAATTGACATAGAAAGATCTTAAGAGTCCTCTCTCAAATTTTGTATAGGTTTCAGAGATCCACCTAGGGAACCATGAAAGCTTAACAGCTAAAGGCCATAAAACTCTCAGACCCCCATGCACCATGGTGAACATTCCAGATATAATTCAATTTTATCAGTATCCATACCCACAGAAGTAAAAGATATTATCTCTAGGAACCAATGCCTCAGACGATACTAAAGATGCTTGCATAGATCCTAGTCATTCTTCATCGACATACTAAGGATTCTATGTACAAAACAAGGTGATCTAAGCAGGTAAGGTAACTAACCATCACAATCATGTTTGAATTCAAAGCATATGCATGTGCAGTCACTGCGCAATTACCACAAGCTGCCGTGCTCCAGCGTTGGGACTTTTGAAGCAGCGCATGTGTCTCTACCGAGGCAAGAAGTCATACGTTAAACAATAATAAAGAGGGCAGAGATACCATACATTAGTTTGTGAATCCAAGCAAATAAAACCATCCACAGAGAGATTGATAAATGTTT
>VDFB02303749.1:0-14604 GCA_007258455.2 Sequoia sempervirens
AAGTTGATGCGAGACCAAGCCAACAGGATTCGTCATTCCACCAGGCAATGGCAGGTCCCTTTTCATTTTATATGTAATTTCTATTCTGTTATCTGTATGCATATAATCTTTTCTTTATAATCATTAGAATAGCCAGTCCCTTGGCTTGTGAGGGACATTATACGCTCATAATTATCAATAAATATTACATTTGCAATACATGTTGGTTCTCTTTCTTATTTGTCTGTAATTGCAAAACTGGAATAAATGCAATTTGTTTTGACAATCTCTTTTATGCACAATAATGAACTTAGTAGAATCATTATGTATCTTTTAATGTTTGAATGAAAACATAAAAGAATAAACACTAAGTTACTTGATTTCAGCTGAAAGCTAAAATCAGGTAACAACAATAACATCCAACAAGCACAACAATATATGAAAGCAATGATCAATGTCCCATTCCTTCCTCTTTAGATCATGTTAGACATCATCGAGAGAAAATTAAAATAAAATAACAAGATAAACCAAAATAAAAGATCAAAGTGAAAAAAATGTCAATGTTATCACATCTCTTGCCAAAAAGTGTTGTTTTAGGGTGATACTAAAATGGTGTCTATTGTAGGAAAGATCTATCTATAAGACATACATTGGATGATGATTGGTTGTAGATGTTTTTATAAGCTGTTGATATGGTTATTTACTGACATGTTTGATAATGATCATGATACTTGATTGTGCATTTAAGGTTTGTGTTTTAGATAAGTATTGCACTTGTTTTCTGTTTGTGTTATCAAAGGTGGAGGATGTCAAAAATTTTATTATGGATGACAAGTTTATTGTAGATGAAAGTGAGATGAGATGGGTGATTTTGTTTTCAAAATTTCTCAATATTTTTGACTTTTTCAATTGTTTTGAGGCTATTTTTGGATTTTTTATGTTATCTAAATATTTTTGGATTTTTCAAATATCTACATGTTTTTAAGTTTGTGAGGATATTTGAGGCTATTTTTGATATTTTTGTGTTATCTAGATATTTTGAAGATTTTTGGTTATTTGAATGTTTTTGAAGTTTTGAAACATTTTGACCAAGAAAATAGGACCTAAGGGACTAACCTATGCCTTGAGGGCTCATTGAAGATGGCCTTTCCTATGTAACTATGCAGATGATTCATAGTTCGATTATTGGACTTGGATAATGTTTTTGGGAGATGTTGATGTTTTATGAATGTTTTTGGGTTTTGGAAAAAAAAGGATTTTTTTGGATTTTGATGTGCTTTTACAAGTGTTTTTGAATTTTTTGAATGATACCTAGATCACAGTGTCATGATCACTTTGTAAGATATTGGACATGGATCAAGATTTATTTGAAAACATGATGCAAGTTCCTACCCCTGATGTCTAGCAATGTTTGGGATTCCATGAATGAATGCATATATCAGAATGATGGATGGATTGGTATGTGAAGGATGCAAAGGATTATCTTGTGATAGGATAATCGGGATAGTGCTAGATATAAGCCATGAGATTGCATAAGTTCATCATCAATGGCCATGCCAAGTTTTTGACATAAGAAAGGTTGAAGAGTACCTCAAACCTTTGCCAATATCAAGATTATTTAAGATTTGGATGAAGATGAATTAGATGGATTATGATGGAGTGAGTGCTAGATTTATTATGGAGGGGATAAGATGCTTCCACCTAAAATGGTGCATGTAGATGCTCAATTCTACACATGACACATGTTTTCTAGGTTTTCATCATGGTACTTTCCCAAAGTGCCACCAAAGTGGTTTTCACCGAATGACGATTTTTCTCTTTATTATTTTCTTACTTTTTTTTTTATAATTTTATAATTTTTATGTTTTTTGAAGTTTTATGTCGAACCACCCATCATGCTAATGTAGATGGTATTGTTGTCATGATATGCCAACAATATTTTTCCTATAGAATTTTGTTTGCCAAGATATGAGTTCTTGTATATAACCCCTGAATATTCTTATCTTCTTGATACTAGAGTTAACCTCACCTAGCTACAAACATTGCAATAGAGTACCCTTATAGTCCTTATGATAAAGAGTTTCTACCAAGACACAATCAATGCGAGAGTTGGATATCATTGATTTCAAAGTGGATGGAGGATTTTGATGAGGAATATGAGATGTAAATAGCTTGGCTGATAGTTTAAAATACTTGATTCTCCAAAATTGGGATGATGAGCAATGAAGGGTGGATATAGAATTACGAGTGGAATTAGGAACAACCTTTGCATATAATTTGTATGTCAATATTGAATCTTTCTCTTGCATTAGTGGACATCTTTGCTGGATAAAGTTAGCTTTTTTATTTTCCCCATAGTTTCTTTGACTAATGGAGTTTGACAGGGATTTTTTTCCTTCTTTTTCTTTGACATCCATAATCCTTGTCATTATACCATGAGGGTTTTATCTGAGGTTCAATATAGCTGCAATAATCAAGAAGTTCAATGTGCTTTGATTGTATCAATTTCTTTAGGATTGTTTGATGGGCTCCCCTAAGGGAGTGAATTGTCTTTGAGGAGCATTGTTAGGTCTTGGTGGTGGCCCTCGTGAAGGATTTGCATTTTGGATTTTTTTTTTGTGTTCTTCTATGTGTGTAAGGTATAGAGTGCTTTGATAACAACCTCTGCATCCATCACACTGTCATTAGTAATGTTCTTATTTTTATCCCAAAAATAAGGTTTATTGTTGGAACTAGATAGTTGGTTATATATTTGCGTGGATCCATTGGCAATGAGTTCTTGTTCAATGTTAAGCCCTTTAGATATAAGCCCCTCAAAGTTTGTTAGATGTATTCTTAGTTGGAAGGTAAGGTATGTGTTTAGATTTTTGGATACAATCTCATTTTGTTCTTCAGGTATTGACCACTTGTATTTGCTTTCCTTGTGTCTCCATCTTTGTAAGAAAGAAGCAAAAGCTTCTCCCTTTGTTTGTTTTAACATGTATAGTTCATCCAAGGTGATTTTAGCATCTGTATTGTAGGAAAAGTGTGCTACAAATTGGTCTATGATTTCTTGGAATGTTTTGATCCCTAAAGGTAGATGTGAGAACCATTCAATCGATTGTCCACCCAAACTTAGTGGGAAAAGTATTAGTAGGTATGCATCATTATAAGATACTTCCATGCAAGCCACATAGAATTCTCTTATGTGTTCTTTGAGATTTCCATGTCCTTTATATTTATGAAACTTTGGAATTTCAAAGTTTGGGGGAAATGCTACCATCATGTTGTTTCTGTCAAATAGGTAGGGACATAGATCTTGAATGACATGATTTTTTTTCTTCCCTACTTGAATGTCTTGAATTTTCTATGTTAAAGCTTGTATTTGTGATGATAAGTCCGTAGGTGGAACATTTGGTAACATATTATACGTGTTATATAAATTTTTATCTTGGTATGGAGGAATGTTCATGCCATATTCCATATGAACCCATTTGATATTGATGATTTCCATGAGGTATAGGATTGGTTTGATATTGTGAATTACCATGAGGTATAGGACCAACTTGATATTGTAGATTACCTTGAGGTATATGACCCATTTGATAATTTATTTGATGTTGGGGGATGCATTGTGAGAGCCATATTGATCTTGAGGGACAATGTTATGTTGTGATGGATTCAATTGTTGATAATTGAAGTGTGATGATTGTTGAAGATTTTGTTATGACATCAATTGTTGTTGAGCGAGTTGTTGTTGATGTTGCAGTTTTTTTTGTACTTGTAATTATTGTGAGATGGTGTATTGCTGATGTTGGGTGATGTTTTGTTGGTATTGATGTTGATGTTGATGTTGGGGTCATTGAGTGTTGGAATCATTCAAGTTCATGTTGTATGAAGGTGGATTCATCCCATAGTTTATCATGTTTGAATTTTGGGCATTGAACGTTGGTGGGATGTTGGTATTTTAAACGTCTAGATTTGTGTTGGTATTGTGAAAACCTAGACTTGTGTTGGTATTCTCTAAACCTTGGGCATTGCACAAGGGATTGATATATTGATTTGGGCATTTTTTTTATCTATCCCTTGAGAAGTGACCATGGACTTACCTAATAAATTTGAAGATATTTTAGGTACTTGTTCAATAATGTTATCCACTAAGGGGTCATTCCATTGTGGATAATTTTTTATTCCAACATTTGATGTTGTTGGTTGTTCTCTAAGTTGATTTACGTCAAAATTGGTAGGAAGTTTGGCACCTTATTGTGCAAGTATCAACATGTTTTGATTGGGGTCTTGACTTATCACTACCTCTATCGATTTAATAAAAGATTGATCTTTTTGGATCTCTAATATTTATTTGGGAGTGAAGTCATGAGGTTTGTTGGTAATGTCCCCTATATAGATCATTTCCTTTTAAGGTTCCATTTTCGTTTGTGAAGTTCATACCCTTGAGAATTAATTTGATGCTTTCCATAAGGTTGATCACGAACACCTTTGTTGATAGGAGCCTTTGAACCACCTAGATTTGCATGTGTGGTGGTAGGTACGTTAGGGTAGCTAGGGTTTTCTTCCATGTTATTTTTGTGTTGATACCTTGTTGTGAACACACAATTTGTATCAACCCTAGGAGATGTTGGACATAAATTACCTTGTTGAAATGTTTTGGTTCTTCAAATTGTGCTAATAATGACACTTTAATAGTTTTAGGACCAACGTTGAATGTTTTGGTGTTGGTGGATGGAGGATGAAAAACCTTCAATTTTGAGAAAGTTTAGAATAGATCCATAAGTATGTTTAATGATGACGATGATGAACTTAAAAAACCTTGGAAGTAGGATCATGACCTCAAAGTAGGTTTTATGATAATGATGTTTACTAACTCCACCAAATACTTGAAAAGAGATTGTTTTCAAGCATAAAGCCAAACTGGGTGTTAGGATGAAGATCTAAATCCAAATGATCTATGTCAAATTGTTAAGTTGTTTGAAATGGAATTTTTTGATGGTAAAGTTGATGGTTTATTTTTTTTGAGTTGATCCTAATGATAACCTAGAAAGTGTTTTGACAAGTTCAAAATGATGAAGAACACTAGTTTGTGTGCTTCTATTTTGATTGACACAAGTGAATATAACTTTGTTTTGCATTAACCTCAAGTGATCTAATGCTTGTTGATCAAAATGTAGATTCTAGAAATATTTTTAAAGTTCTCTATTTTTCAATTTCTGACAAAGTCGTCATTCTATTTTGTATAGGCGTTAGACTGTTCACTACAAAGGTGTCATAGTATCTGTGAAAGCGCTAATGTTTGAAAGAAGCATCAGAATATCAGAACAAAGGTGTCTATATGTAGATGTCCATTTTCCCTGAAAAAGGCATTGATATGCAAACAAAAGTGTTTTTTTAATAAAAATAGAAGTATTGATTTGCACAAAGGCGTTGCACTATTTGGAAAAAGGCATTGATCTGCCAGAGGATCTTTGATGTGCAAATTGACCTAGGTGTTTAAATTTTTTTAATATGATAAAACACATTACACAACATGTAAACTATCTCAATTGGTTTTTTAGATGATTTTTGTGTGTTCTTCTTCCACAAGATCACACTAACTGGTATCACAAGGGTATCCATAATAAAAAAAAATGCCATAGAACACAATCCTATTTGTAGTGGTAGTTCGGGTTTATCTTCTTATCTTAGTCCCACATAATAAAATAGATTCCCTTGAATGGAAAACTAGAGTATGCCAAGGTCATGCACCACCTGGAAACCTCTTACCTTGAAAGGAAAAGTTCCTTGCAAGGATTTAATGTTGCCTCAACAAGCATCAACACATAGTGAGTAATGTCATGAGACAATGCTATCTCGTTGCACCAATATAAGTTGACGATCTACAAATGGCTCTTAGGCTTTTAGATACAAGGTTCATAGTGGATGTACTCTATAAACACCAACACATATACAAATGTGATATTGAAATATCATATCCTTGTGTCTGGAATTGCCTGAGACCACAAAGGAACACCTAACATGTCATGATTAGATTGAGCTACAAATTTTTCTCTCACCCCTTTATATAACCCACCGAAAGATACTTGTTTGAGGTTAAAACCTAGGGTGATGAAATCCCTAGGCATGCCTCCTAACAATAAAGGAATGATTAGTGTTGCTATTTATCATCACCCAAGATCACACCTAGCGCAAGGGGAGTGGATACATAGACAAATCCTTCAGTGTATAACAAGACAAAGTGAAAACTAGAGGTATTTCTCATCACCCAAGATTGCACGAAGCGTAAGGGGAGTGGATACGTACACTCTAGCCTACCAATCATGGAAAACACAACAAAAAAGTTAATTTTAGTTGCACCAAGCAAGGGAAAATGAAGATTGTCTTATTCAATTTTAGTGCACCAAGGGAAAATGAAGATTTCTTTATTCAATTTAAAAAAAAAAAATTGAAGTGTGAAGATTATCTTGTTCAATTTTGGAGCACTAATATAAATATAACTTCATTTTATGTGCCAAATTTGAATGAGAAGCCTAGATTAACTCTACAAAATAAATGTTAGTAGATTCTTTTCTAGATGCCACATGCTACAAACTAGTTAGGTGAAATTAGGAAACAAAAAATTGTTAGGGTTAGCCAAATATTAAAAATCAAAATTATATTAAACCCTAAAAATTAGCTCAGTAATATACCTGAAAAAAGTGCCACACTGTTGAACAAAGGTGCTAGACTATTGAATTTGTAAAAGTGAGGCATTTTTTTTAAAGGTGTTGTAGTTTGGATAAAAGAGCCCTAGTTTAAACAAAAAGTGCCCCAGTTTGGGAAAAAGCACCCTAGTTTGTAAATAGAAGCATTGGACTCTAGACAAAAGTGTTGTAGTTTAGAGACACAAGTGTGGCACTATCAGGTGATAGACACAAACCTTTAACAAAGGCATCAACCTTCACACAAAAGTGTTGTACTACCCTTGGGAACCTGCAAATCTAACAAATCTTAAGAAAAATTGATTAATTAGGGATGTGGGTCCCACTTGGCATGCCAAAATATCATATGATTAATTAGAGATGTGGGTTTTTCCCTTGAAAGGGTTTTCTTCACATAAATCATTGTGTTGTGGTATGCATGATATTTGTGTTTATTTTTGTTTAAGTTTCTATAACTATTAAATATCTGTAAAAGTTTTGCATTATTCTCCTCTCAAGATTAGTGTAGGAAGTTGTTCCACTACCTTAACTTCCTTACAATTGGTATCAAAGCCTAATCACTTTTGGTTTTAGTTGTGGGTTGTTGGATTTTTTGAACTAATACATATTTGAGTGGGAGCCTGTGTGAAAGATACTTTGTGATCTTGTTGCAAGAATTTGTACATGGAAAGTTCATCAAGGAGAATAGAGGTGGATAAATTTTCTGGAAATAATTTTGAAAGGTGGAATCTAAAGATGAGGATTTGTTGATAGATCAAAATCTATGGGATGTTGATGAGAATGTTTCAAGGCCTATAGATCCTACTCAGGCTACTCAATATGATGTTATGAATCATAAAACCAAGGGTCTAATTAGATTATGCTTGGAAGACTCTATTTTAATCATTGTCCATGAAGAGACCTTTAAACAAAAACTATGGAAGAAGCTTGGTGAGATGTATCAAGCTAAATATTTAGTGAACAATAATTTCTTGAGGAAGAAATTGTATTCCTTGAGAATGGAAGAGGGTGAACGAATTACAGACCACCTGAAAGCATTCAATATGTTGGTGGCTCAATTGGTGTCATTTGGTGTCAAAATGGATGAGGAAGAGAAATGTTAGATCCCACTTTGTTCTTTTCCTAATTCGTGAGATTCTCTTGTTATGGCTATTGGGAGTACTTCTATTATATTGAAGACTGAAGATGTGGTGGGTTCTTTTCTTTCTAAAGAGATGAGGAGGAAAGCATCCATCAATGCCAAGGAGGCCCTAAATGTTTGTGGAAGAACTAAGCAAAAAGGTAAGAAGAATGATAAGCGTGACACATCCAAGTCCAAAGGGAGATCTAAGTCTCCTAGAAAGTCCAAAGTTATTTGTTGGAATTGTGGTAAACCACATGTTGGTAAGGACTGCAGAGAAGAAAAGAAGAAGAAAAAGAAGAAATTTGATTCTAATTTTGAGTCTGAGAAGGAAGATGGGGACACATCCATTACATCTTTTCCAACTCGTGTAGGTACTGATGCATGGTTGATTTACTAAGGTGCATCTTTCCATATGACCTTTAATAGAGATTGGTTTTTTAAATATAAAGAATTTGATGGAGGTAAGGTGTACTTGGGTGATGATTCTCATTTAGACATTGTTGGTTGTGGTAAAGTTAAAATCAAGTTTCCTGATGGTAGAATAAAGAGGATTAATGGTGTGTTGCATATCCCTAGTTTAGCATGACATTTTTTATATGTAAGAAAACTAATAGATGTAGGTGTGTAGGTAGTATTTTCTGATGCAGGATGCAAGATGGTCAAAGGTGTTATGGTGATTGGTAGAGGTGTTAGATATGGAACCTTGTATAAGCTTGATGCATGCACTGTTGAGTGCAATAGTACTTTTGTGAAAAGCAAGTCTATGGAAGAAGTGATGGTTTGACCTTCACGAGATGGTCATGGATTTTGGGTACCCAAGGGTACTGCTCTTTCTTTTGAATCAAAGTTACCTACAGAGAAAACTATGTTATGGCACCAGAGACTTGGCCAAATTGGAGAAAAGGGTCTAAGGACCTTGAAAATAAAAACCTTGTTGAAGGTATGTTTGATTGTAATCTTGAATTTGATTTCTGTGAGCATTGCATTTATGGAAAACAAAACCATGTTCAATTTTACTCGATTTCTCATAAATCTTGTGGTGTATTGGATATTATTCATTCTGATGTGTTTGGTCCTATAGATGTTCCTTTAATTGGTAAATCCACATATTATGTTTCATTTATTGATGATTATGGTAGGACATGGGTATATTTTCTAAAGAGTAAATATGAAGTTTTCATTCAATTTAAAGAATTTAAAGCAACGATTGAGTTGTAGATTGGAAAGAAAATAAAATGTTTGAGGACTAATAATGGCAGTGATTTTTTGTCTAATTATTTTGATAGATTCTATAAATATTGTGGTATTCATATAAAAAAGACAACTCCATATTCTCCACAATAGAATGGAGTTGCAAAAAGAATGAATAGGACACTGATGGAGAAGGCTAGAAGTATGTTGAGTGGTGCTAGTCTAGAACAAAGGTTTTGGGCTAAAGTTTTTGCCACTACTTGTTACCTAATTAATAGGTCTCCTACATCAACTCTTGTTGATAAGACACCTATAGAGGCATGGTCGGTTTGCAAGACCTCATTAAAAAATCTTAATTTTTTTGATTGTGAGGCATATGCATATGTGCTAAAGGAGAAGCGAACAAAGTTGGAGGACAAGGCTGTGAAATGTATCTTCATTGGATATAGTTATGGTGTGAAATGATACAAGCTTTAGGATCCTATTGCACAAAAGGTAATACATAGTAGAAGTGTTATTTAAAAAAAAACTAAGCCTTCTTTTGTTACATTGCAGCTAGAACAAAGTAAACATGAAGATGTGATTCAATTTCCTTCTACACCTAAGAATGTTGAATCAAGGCCCATGGATAGCCAAGAAGTTGAGGAGAGCTCATCTAGCTTTGAATCTTTAGAAGAGGAGGAAGAACCTCCAACTCAACTTGTTTGTAGGTCTACAAGGCATAGTCAACCACTTGAAAGGTATTCACCTGATGATTGCAGATGTATTTTTTCTTTGAATACTAACATGGATGAACCCAGATTAGTAGAAGAGGCATTAGGTATGAATGATGCAGAATCCTGGAAGATTTCCATGGATGAAGAAATGATAGCTTTAAAAAATGATACATGGGATCTTGTACCATTGCCTGAAGGACGAAAACTTATTGGTTGCAAATGGGTTTTCAAGAAAAAGATTGGTTCATATGGAAGTATTGAGAAATACAAAGCAATGTTGGTTGCAAAAGGTTACTCTCAAGTTGAGGGTGTTAATTATGGTGAGATATTTTCTCTTATTGAAAAAATGACATCCATTAGATTTTTTCTTTCTATTATTGCTACTTATGATTTAGAGGTTGAGAAAATGGATGTGAAAATTGCTTTCCTTCATGGTGACTTGGAGGAGGATATTTATATGACACAACCAGAGCACTATGCGGTGAAAGGTAAAAGTAAATTGGTTTGCAAATTGAAGAAATCTTTGTATGGCCTAAAATAGAGTCCTAGGATGTGGCACTAGAAATTTGATACATATGTGTTGAGTTTGGGATTTGAGTGTACTAAATCACATCATTGTATTTATTATAAAACTAATGGTGATCATTTCTTATTTATTACATTATATATTGATGATATGTTATTTATTGGTAGAGGGAAAGTAATGATTTTAGAATTGAAATCTCAACTTGCTGCTAAATTTGAAATGAAAGATCTTGGTGTAGCTAACTACATTCTTGGGATGGAAATTAAGAGATAGAGTGAAAAAAAAAAAAGATATGAAGCGTCCAAATTAAGTATGTCAATTCAATTTTATAGAGATTTAACATGCAAGATTGTAGACCATTGTGTGTTCCCCTTTCTATTGGAAAAAGTTATCTATTTCAGATTGTCCAATATCTGCATCATAGATGGAAGACATGATTAGAGTGCCTTACCAGAGTGCAGTTGGAAGTTCGATGTATTCTATGGTTTGTACTAGACCAGACATTGCCCAAGCAGTGGGAGTTCTTTCTAGATATATGTCTAATCTAGTAAGAGTTCATTGGGATCTTGAGGGGTAAAAGCACAAACTTGTGTCACACTTTATAAAGGAGGAATGACCAACGACAAAAAAATTCTGAACCATTTTATAAAAGTGGAAGGTCTTTATGTTTTTAATTTCAAAATGGTGTAAACTAATAAAATGTAGAACTTTTGATGAAATTTATTCCTATAATCTTTCAATTTTTTAAAAAAAAAAATCATTATGTTTTTATCAATTTAAGGACAAATTTTAGAATGTTGAAAATTTCATAAAGTGACTTCTTTTCGTAATAGCGTTTTAAAGTCAAACATGTCAGAATTTGATAGTTTTCACGGGCCATCAACTAATTTCAATTTTTTCAATCATTTTCAAAAAAAAAAAAAATACCCTTTTGAAGTAGACTCTCTCCTCTTATGCCTCATATAATATTTAAAACATTTTAATAAATTTTACTATCATTTTTTTAATATCAAATCAGCCTCTTTTTTAATTTTTAAAACCTACTTGCATTATTTTAAAAATAAAAGATATCAAAACTAATCAAAATATTATAAAAATTCTATATTTGGATTCTACACTTCAAGATCTACAAAAGGGTATTTTTATTTTTTGCAAAAAAATCAATTTGACTAGAGAAATACTCTGCCAAAAATGAATGTTTCAAAAAATTCTGAAAAATGATGAGTAAGCTGCCATGTAGGATGCCAACTAGATGTTTTCGGCCGACACGTTTTCGGCTGAAACCCTATCGGCCGGTAATGAATCGACCGAAAATTAATCGATCGGAAACTTATCGGCCGATAACTACTCGGCCAAAAATGAATGAAATAAAATAAAGTTATTTTTTTCCAAACTTATCAAATTAAAAAAATTCAAAAATAACAAATATTTCAAAATTTTCTCGACTATTTTCGATTAAAGAAGATTTATTTCAACATTTTGGAAGGTTTATCATTTCTGAAATTTACAAGACGTATTTCGACAAAAAAAAAAGGCATTTGGAGAAGAGGAGAAATATTTTTAAGGTGTATTGATCTTTAATTTATTTAATTGATTATGTTTTTTTATTGAAAATGCATTTGAAGTTTTTTTTCACTTTTTTTTATTAAAATATTAACATCAAAGAAATATGTGTAGAAATATATTCATTATTCAATTAAAAATATTTTATGTTTTGCATGTTTATGTTTATTAAAATCTTTTGTTTAAATATTTTATGTTTATGTTTTGCATCTAGTTACAAGTTTTTTAAAATATTTATGCTATATTACATGTACATGTTTCATGGAAAGCTTATGTGTGTACAAATTTCTATGTAGGCAATCATTCAAATTTGAGTGTAATTTGTGATGGCAAATTGAAGGACTAGATCAAGGAAGTATGAATGAACACGAGTAAGACAAAGAAAGAGAAAAGCGGATGAAGGAACATCTACTGAACAACAACCCATGGAAAATATTGATGATCAAGGTGACGTACAGGTATAAGAACAAACTGAACCTAGTACTAATATAAATGTTTTGGACTATGGTATGGAAAATTTGATGGAGATGGATGAAGATTCTCTTTTCAATAATATTTCATCTGAAGATATGTTATCTAAAAGCACATTAAAATTACACTCTAAAAAAATATGGGATGAATTTTTTGAAGAGAAATCTTTAATTGGAAGAGCACAGTTAATTGCAAAGTTATTTAGACAAAAATAAATGACCCCTGTTTTGGAGTTGTTAGGGGTTGATAATAGGAAAAATTCATCAGATTTAAAACAAACAATTGTTGAAAACCTGCAAGAAGCATTAGAATGTATTGAAAAGAAGAGTCGGTCTAGTGATTTAAGTGCTGCATGTAGAGCATTGATGACTATAATTTCTAGTAAGAAATTATCATATAGAAGACAAGTTCAAGCAATTTCTGAATTACTAAATGTTTCTAGGAGAACTGTTCAAAGATATATTGAAAAGAGAGATGAAATAGATGAAAAATTTGAGAAAAATTGGGTAAATATTTGTAGGGTTCCTCGAAAAGATAGAATTTTAGAAGATGTAAAGAAACAAGTTGAATATTGGACCACCCACTCTCGTGTTTCTTCCAATAGAAGGGATACTATACAAATAAGAGGTGATGATGGTACAAAAATTTCTCATCCAAAACATTTTATAGATACAACACAAAGTGAACTTTTTGAAGCATTTAAACAAGAATTTTTAAATGTGAAGATTTGTCAAAGGATGTTTGAAACACTACGACCATCATTTATACGTATAAATAAAGTACGTGAAACTTGTTGTCGAAATCATGTTGAATTTGATCTACACCTACAATCATATAGAAAAGTTATGGCAACAATTGATCGAAATTTAGCCATCCCTGGAAGCACAACACAATTTGTGAAGTCTCTTCTATGTGAAAAATCAGAAAATTCAGATGAATTCAACGTTTAGTGTATAAAAAATGTATGTAATGATTATGGAGATTTGAAGAATCTTTTACATGTTGACAATAATGAAATGCAAGTTACTTGGAAGAGATTTGAATATGAGACATACTTAACCAAGTCAGGAGTTGAGGCCAAAAAAATTGTTCTCAAAGAGAGTGGATTTCCTTACAATGAATTCGTGAGTAAATTTCGCAATATCATATATCCACATATCCAACATTGTCATGGTGCAAGATGGCAATCTAAGCAATTTCGTTATTCAAAGAATTGTTTTCCACCAGGTTGTATTCTCTCTATTGTAGATTTATCTGAGAACTATACATTTAGTCCTCAAACTAAGATTCAAAGTCAATATTATCATTCAGAGCAAGTTGCAATCTTCGTGCAAGTTTGCTACAGGCATGCAGAGTTAGCGGTCGATGGAATACAAAGTAGCAAAGATGATAGAATTATCATTAAAGAGGTTCACTTTTATATCAATGATGATACAAATCATGATAGAAGCTATGTAGCTCATTGTTTCAAAATGTTTTTTGAAGACCTAAGACGATGTGGCATAAATCAAGAACAACACTGGATATGGTCTGATGGATGTGCTGGTAAGTACATTGGTTTTTAAATTATTTTTAATTAATTTATATTTACTTTTAAAAATTTGAGACTTAAATTGTTTTTTGAAGATAATTTGGTTTTCAAGTGTTTAATTATTTGTAACTTCACAGGACAATTTAAGTCTGCAAAATCCTTTGTTTGGTTAAGCAGTCAACATGCTAGACGCAACACCAATTTTTTGTGGAATTTTTATGAGAGTGTACATGGAAAAGGAGAGCATGATGGAGCAGGAGCATGTGTGAAGCGCGCACTTCGTCAACATGAACTTGCTGGTATGTCCAATTTAGCTTCATACTTTTTAAAAGATTAGATATATATATATATATTTAATTTAACTAAATTAAATTCTTTTAAGTTCTTTGAAAGTAATAGGTGACAAATTGTGCCAACTTGTGTTTAACTTGTAGGTAATTCCATACAGAATGCAAACGAAATTGTTGAATGGTACAAAAGTCATTTTTCTGATCGTGACTCAACATACAACACACGGTATTTTTGGGAAGTTACAAGTATGTATGTCTAGTCAAAATTTGTTTTAAAATTTTGAATTTCAAAGTTCAAGTACATACATGATTTCAAATTGAATTTTCAAGTTTGAATTTAAACAGATATTGATCGATCAAATCCTTATAATTGTCAAGCAATTCATGGTATTAGAAATCTACATCAAATCATGACAACGGGAAGTAGTAGGCCTTATGCAATGAATGTGAGAGAAAAATCATGTTTTTGTATTGATTGCATTGAGGAAAATGCAAATATTGATCAATGTGAGAATATTAGAG